>JAVSCE010020520.1:0-54301 GCA_032199065.1 Smutsia gigantea
AAAAAGACAAGTATCAAATGGTTTCACTCATATGTGGAGTATAAGAACAAAGAAAAAAACTGAAGGAACAAAACAGCAGCAGACTCACAGAACCCCAGAACGGACTAATAGTTACCAAAGGGAAAGGGACTGGGGAAGATGGGTGGGAAAGGAGGGATAAGAGGGAAAAAGGGGCATTATGATTAGCAGATGTAATGTTGGGGGGCACGGGAGGGCTGTACAACTCAGAGAAGACAAGTAGTGACTCTATAGCATCTCACTATGCTGATGGACAGTGACTGTAATGGGGTTGGTGGGGGGGACTTGATGAAGGGGGTAGTTTAATAATCGTAATATTGCACATGTAATTGTAAATTAATGATAATAAAATAAATTATATTAAAAAAAAAAAAAAAAGAGAACTGTATGACCCATCCAAACGGAACAATATTCACATTATAGGAGTACCAGAAGAAGAAGAGAGATAAAAAGGGATAGAAAGTGTCTTTGAAGAAATAATTGCTGAAAACTTCCCCAAGCTGGGAAAGGAAATAGTCTCTCAGACCATGGAAGCCCACAGATCTCCCAACACAAGGGACCCAAGGAAGACAACACCAAGACACATAATAATTAAAATGGCAAAGATCAAAGATAAGGACAGAGTATTAAAGGCAGCTAGAGAGAGAAAAAAGATCCCCTACAAAGGAAAACCCATCAGACTATCATCAGACTTCTCAACAGAAACCTTGCAGGCCAGAAGAGAATGGCAATGATATATTAAATATAATGAAACAGAAGGGCCTCAAACCAAGAATATTGTATCCAGCACGATTCTCATTTAAATTTGAGGGAGGGCTTAAACAATTCCCAGACAAGCGAAAGCTGAGGGAATTTGCCTCCCATAAACCACCTCTACAGGATACCTTAAAGGGACTGCTCTAGATGGAAGCATTCCTAAGGCTAAAAAGATGTCACCAGAGAAACTAAAACCATAGCAAAGAAATCAGACCATCCAAATATTAACTAAAGGCAAAGAATAAAACACCTAGTATATAAAGAAGGGAGGAGGAAGAATAAGAAGGGAGAGAAATAAAGAAACATCAGACTGTGTTTACAATAAATTAACAAGAAAGTTAAGTTAGATTGTTAGATAGTAAAGAAGCAACCCTTGAACCTTGGTAACCACGAATCTAAAGCCAGCAATGGCAATAAGTACATACCTATCAATAATCACCCTAAATGTAAATGGACTGAATGCACCAATCAAAAGACACAGAGTAACAGAATGGATAAAAAAGCAAGACCCATCTATATGCTGCCTACAAGAAACTCACCTCAAATCCAAAGATATACACAGACTAAAAGTGAAGGGATGGAAAAAGATATTTCATGCAAACAACAAAGAGAAAAAAGCAGGTGTTGCAGTACTTGTATCAGACAAAATAGACTTCAAAACGAAGAAAGTAGCAAAAGATAAAGAAGGACATTACATAATGATAAAGGGGTCAGTCCAACAAGAAGATATAACCAATATAAATATATATGCACCCAACACAGGAGCGCCAGCATATGTGAGACAAATACTAACAGAATTAAAGGAGGAAATAGACAGCAATGCATTCATCTTAGGAACTTCAACACACCACTCACTCCAGAGGACAGATCAACCAGACAGAAAATAAGTAAAGACACAGAGGCACTGAACAACACACTAGAACAGATGGACCTAACAGACATCTACAGAACTCTACACCCAAAAGCAACAGGATACACATTCTTCTCAAGTGCACATGGAACATTTTCCAGAATAGACCACATACTAGGCCACAAAAAGAACCTCAGTAAAATCGAAAATATTGAAATTCTACCAACCAACTTCTTGGATCATAAAGGTATTAACCTAGAATTAAACTTTAGAAAGAAAACAAAAAGGCTCACAAATACATGGAGACTTAACAACATTCTCCTAATTAATCAATGGGTCAATGACCAAATCAAAACAAATCAAAGAGTATATGGAGCCAAATGACAACAACACAAAGCCACAGCTTCTATGGGACGCAGCAAAGGCAGTTCTAAGAGGAAAGTATATTGCAATCCAGGCCTATCTAAAGAGAGAAGAACATTCCCAAATGAATAATCTAAAGACACAATTTCTGAAATTGGAAAAAGAAGAACAAATGAGACCCAAAGTCACCAGAAGGAGGGACATAATAAAGATCAGAGAAGAAATTAATAAAATTGAGAAGAATAAAACAATAGAAAAAATCAATGAAACGAAGAGCTGGTTCTTTGAAAAAATAAACAAAATAGATAAACCCCTAGCCAGACTCATAAAGAGAAAAAGAGAATCTACACACATAAACAGAATCAGAAAGGAGAAAGGAAAAATCACGACGGATCCCACAGAATTACAAAGAATTATAAGAGAATATTATGAGAATCTATATGCTAACAAGCTGGAAAACATAGAAGAAATGGACAACTTCTTAGAAAAATACAACCTTCCAAAACTGACCTAACAAGAAACAGAAAAACTAAACAGACCAATCACCAGCAACGAAATTGAAGCGGTAATCAAAAAACTACCCAAGAACAAAACCCCCGGACCAGATGGATTCACCTCTGAGTTCTACCAGACATATAGAGAAGAAATAACACCCATTCTCCTTAAAGTTTTCCAAAAAATAGAAGAGGAGGGAATACTTCCAAACTCATTCTATGAAGCCAGCATCACTCTAATACCAAAACCAGGCAAAGACCTCACCAAAAAGAAAACTATAGACCAATATCCCTGATGAACGTGGATGCAAAAATACTCAACAAAATATTAGCAAACCGAATTCAAAAATACATCAAGAGGATCATACACCATGATCAAGTGGGATTCATCCCAGGGATGCGAGGATGGTACAACATTCGAAAATCCATCAACATCATCCACCACATCAATAAAAAGAAGAACAAAAACCACTTCATCTCCATAGATGCTGAAAAAGCATATGACAAAATTCAGCATCCATTCATGATTAAAACTCTCAACAAAATGGGTATAGAGGGCAAGTACCTCGACATCATAAAGGCCATATATGACAAACCCACAGCTAACACCATACTTAACGGCGAGAAGCTGAAAGCTTTTCATCTAAGATCGGGAACAAGACAGGGATGCCCACTCTCTCCACTGTTATTCAACGGAAGAGAAAATCCAAACATTAACCCAAACATATACAGTCAATTAATATATGATAAAGGAGCCTTGGATATACAATGGGGAGATGACAGCCTCTTCAGCAGCTGGTGTTGGCAAAACTGGACAGCTACATGTAAGAGAATGAAACTGGACTACTGTCTAACCTCATACACAAAAGTAAACTCAAAATGGATCAAAGACCTGAATGTAAGTCATGAAACCATAAAACTCTTAGAAAAAAACATAGGCAAAAATCTCTTGGACATAAACATGAGCGACTTCTTTATGAACATATCTCCCCGGGCAAGGGAAACAAAAGCAAAAATGAACAAGTGGGACTATATCAAGCTGCAAAGCTTCTGTACAGCAAAGGACACCATCAGTAGAACAAAAAGATATCCTACAGTATGGGAGAATATATTCATAAATGATATATCCGATAAGGGGTTGACATCCAAAATATATAAAGAACTCACGCACCTCAACAAACAAAAAGCAAAATAATCCAATTAAGAAATGAGCAGAGGACATGAATAGCCACTTCTCCAAAGAAGAAATTCAGATGGCCAACAGGCACATGAAAAGATGCTCCACATCGCTAATCATCAGAGAAATGCAAATATTAAAACCACAATGAGATATCACCTCACACCAGTAAGGTTGGCCAACATCCAAAACACAAACAATAACAAATGTTGGCGAGGATGTGGAGAAAAGGGAACCCTCCTACACTGCTGGTGGGACTGCAAATTAGTTCAACCATTGTGGAAAGCAGTATGGAGGTTCTTCAGAAAACTCAAAATAGAAATACCATTTGACCCAGGAATTCCACTCCTAGGAATTTACCCTAAGAATGCAGCAGCCCAGTTTGAAAAAGACAGATGCACCCCTATGTTTATCACAGCACTATTTACAATAGCCAAGAAATGGAAGCATCCTGAG
Source organism: Smutsia gigantea (assembly GCA_032199065.1). Taxonomy (NCBI): domain Eukaryota; kingdom Metazoa; phylum Chordata; class Mammalia; order Pholidota; family Manidae; genus Smutsia; species Smutsia gigantea. Next base: position 4,115 of record JAVSCE010020520.1, read on the forward strand.
TGTCCATCAGTAGATGAATGGATAAAGAAGATGTGGTACATATCATATACACAATGGCATACTATTCAGCCATAAGAGGAAAACAAATCCTACCATTTGCAACAACATGGATGGAGCTAGAAGGTATTATGCTCCGTGAAATAAGCCACGCTGAAAAAGACAAGTACCAAATGATTTCACTCATATGTGGAGTATAAGAACTAAGGGAAAAAAAAAAACTGAAGGAACAAAACAGCAAGAGACTCACAGAACCCAAGAACGGACTAATAGTTACCAAAGGGAAAAGGACCGGGGAGGATGGGCGGGAAGGTAGGGACAAGGGGGAAAAAGGGGTATTATGATTAGCAGACGTAATGTTGGGGGGGAGCGAGGTGGGCTGTACAACTCAGAGAAGACAAGTAGTGATTATGTAGCTTCTCACTACGCTTATGGACAGTGACTGTAATGGGGTTGGTGGGGGGGACCTGATGAAGTGGGTAGTTTAATAACCATAATATTGCACATGTAATTGTAGATTAATGATACCAAAATTAAAAAAAAATTTTTTTAAGCGGTCTCTGTAGAGTTTTCAAGAAGTTTAGGGTAATGTTAAAATCCACGAATTCAAAACAACATATATATTAAAAAGTAACTTACTGGTCACCCTTGGAGGATGGAATGTATTATTTTGAAAGCTGGTAAATAGAGGGAGAGAAGCAAGCATATATCTTGCCTATCATGTACAAACCTTATTTTAAGGTAACCAGCCAGTGAGTTAAAGCTAATTCTTCTTTATGGAATTCGTTAATCAATGCCAAAGGAATAATAGAATTAAAATATTTCCTTTTTTGCATCCTTATAAAATAATAGATCAAGGCAATGATCATCAGGGGTCGCTAAACTTTTATTACAGTCATTTCAGTGGTTTCAACTTTGGTTGCATATTTAAATCATTTAGAGGGCTCTTGAAAATGTGTGTATGCTGAGGCCTCCTTCCTAGAGAATCCAAATTGAACGGTTTGAAGTAGGCCCAAGACTCATTTTTGCAAACTTCCCAGGGAATCGAAATATGCTGCCAGGGCCACAATCATGGTTTAGGTGAAAGAATGGTAGGAAACCTAATAAGGGCTGAATGTGGCTGACAGTGCCTGGACTCCCTGTACACTCATCATCACTGATGTTGGAAGCACACAGCACCACCTGAAAGCAACCTTGCTCACTCACCTCACCAAAAAAAAAAAAAAAAGAGAGAGAGAGAGAAACCCAAAATCTAATCAAGCCTCTAGATCTAACTACCAATTTACAAGTAATACAGCAAAGAAGACAACCTGGTTTCTCCAATATGATAAAAAAAAAATAGGGGGGAGGGCAGCTACTTTTATAGACTAAAAGCACTATCAACAAAATGCCATGTGTGAACATTTTTTGTATCCTTATTCAAATGACTTAATTTTTTTAGGTGTGATAATGGTATGGTGGTTATATTTTACAATGAAGTCCTTTTAGTAATACACACAAAGTATTCATGAATGAAATGACAAGGTATCTGAGATTTGCTTTAAAATCATCTAGCAGAATGTGAAGTGAGAGTGGGTGTATAGATGCAACTAGTTAGGTCATGCTGATCATTACTGTAGCTGGGTAGTAAGTCCATGAGGATTCATTATATCATTCTCTCTATGTTTGAGTACATACATCAATTTCTACGGCAAAATGTAAAAGCAAAACAAAACAAACCATTTAAGGTAAATTAATAAAAAAGTTCATAAGAGTGTCTGAAATGGTAGGAGAAGAAACGGGAGATGGGTTGATGACTCAGGAACCAAGAGGCACAGTGCAAACCGAGGCAGAAATCCGCAGCCTCTACCGGGCATGTTAGGGCCAAGAATGCACTGCTGCTGTCATTATGCACAGAGGGCCACCTGCACTCAGCCGCTCACCTTGATGCCACTGAGAACCTCATTCATGATCTTTAGACGTTTGTCTTTATTCTTCATGTTTTTTACCTGCCAGGAAAAAGTAAAACAAAATCAAAACAAACTTTTATGTGAGAGGGTCCAGATGTGCTGCAGAAGCTAGGTACTGGGGGTGACACCTGACCTTGAGGTGCCCAATGAAGGCAGGTGTTTCTCTTCACTCTCTCCTTTGCCCACCCTGCTCCTGCCATACCAGTCTTCTTTCCACTCCTTGACTGTGCCAGGCTCATTTCTGTTCCCACATCCTTTGCTTGTCCATGCCCTCTTCCCAGGTTGTTCTCCAAAAGCTAGCTCCTTCACGTGAGGCTTCTGTTTCAGAGCTCAGCTCAGCTGTTCTCTCCTCATAGAAGCCTTCCTTTCCTGACCCACTCATCTAAAACCACCACCCACTCACTTGATATTGCATCAACCTGTTTAATTCTCTCCATAGTACTTATCATGACCTGACATTTTTCTTCTTTGCTTTTGCTTGTGGCCTGTCTCTCTACACCCAGTAGAATGTAAGCTCCATGAAAGCAAGAGCCTTGTCTAATTTGCTGCTGTGTTCCAGAAAAGTAGTAGATGCAACAAATATTTTTAAAATAATTATTTGTAACTACAGTATATGAATGCACAATGAATGAATGAATAAGCCACATACACCATCACGTCCACCCACCCAACCTATGATTTTTGGCAGACCTAAGGACTGTCCACATGGAGCCCTTCAACTTGGTGATAGCAGAGTTGAGTGCCAGGATTGAGGCTTAAAGTTTGAGTCACTCATGTGACTGTTCTGAACGGTGGGCTTGTATCACTGTGATAGAGAAGGGAGGCCAATGATCACTGTCCTAAGAACAGCCCAGCAAGGCAGGGCAGAAGTTATATGCAGGACCCTGAGCAGCAATTCCCTCTCCAGTGAGGCTTTTCCCTCTAACATGAATGAGATTAGAGTATGTAAATCCTAAAAGTGGTCAGGTCAGAAGATGAAAAGAGAAGATAGAGAAATTGAATTCATTTGGGATGAAAGTCTTCCACCAGCAACTGCCTTGCCCACACTCCCACCAAGAGTTAGAATAGAGTAGGCAAAAGGCTTTTCGACTTTGAAGAAGGTGTATATATCCCCAGGGTGACTGTTTCTTTACCTGAATAGTCTTACTCTTGGTGGCTAGTATCCCATTAAGTGGGATTAGGAGTACCATCATGCCAACACCTGCTAAGACTGAGGGTCCCAGCTCTATCCATAGGAAGTAGATAGATAAGATAATCTGCAGAGCATTTGACCACAGCATGTGGATGAAGCTGGTCACATCCATGAGCTTCTGGGCATCCACAGACATCAGGTTCACAGTTTCTCCGATGGTGTACTGCTTCTTGGCCCGGTTGGATAGGGTCAGTGCCTAAAGATAAAGATTGGGATTGGGATTCATGGACAAAGCCAAGAATACTGGGGAGTAAAAGGAGAAACTCAGGAAGTGAGACCATAATAGAAGGATGGGCTCCATAGGATGGGCACAACTTTCCAAGGGGCTGTGCCTTCTTGCCTCCAAAATCACACACAGTGTTCTCTCATTCTTGACCACTTTTTCCTTCTATAACCACCTTTCCCAAACCTCTTCCCCTTACACACTTCTTTGCTCAGAAAACTCCTATTTATCCTTTTAGTATCAGCTTAGATGGAACTTCTGAGACTTGACTCCCAAGTTTGGGTTGAACATTGCTCTTGTGCACTCAGATAAAATTCTGTGTTACCTCTATTGTTACATGAATCACACTGAATTGTAATTGTTTTGTTTTTCTATTTCTCCATCAGATGTAAACTCTGTGAGGACAAGGGCTCTACCTGTTCATTTCACTACTGAATCACATGGCACACAGGAGAAAGAATCAAATACTGAAGGATGGAAGGGAGGGAGGGATAATGAGAGGAAGCATGTATTGATTCTGACCTTGCAGACTTTTGATGTAGCAATATTACTTGGAGCCTTACTCTTATAAGGAGGTAGCAACCATTCTCAGGAAGGACAGAGATCTTAAAAGAGAGGAAAGCTGCAGGGTTCACATATTGGAAGCAAAATGACTTGTTTGTTATTAGGAATTTGCAGGCAATATCTAGACCCCTAAATCTTACAGTATGGGCCTCCTGTTCTCATATTAGGGAGATCAAAAGACTGATACCCAAAGGTCTGTCACTTACAACAATGCCTTGCATAAATGCACCCAGGCAAAAGACTAGAGGGTTGGCCACTGAAACCAGTTTGTGCTGTGCTCACCAAGCCACTACCTAGTGTGGGTTACATCCTGCTGGAGGAAGGAGAGCCTTTTAATTCCCACAAACAAGTATATGGGTTATTAGTAGCCCTAGATATTCATTTCTATCCTCCTTCTAGAAGCTCTATTGTCATTTTTATCCACCAGTACATTCTTCTTTGGAACAGACCAGGATTCTTGTCTGTATAGTGAAATCTCCTAAAATGTTAGGCCACCAAGGTTCTAGAGAAACCAGTCCACTCCTATGCCTCCCCTTTGGTATAGAAAAGAAAAGAAAAAAAAAAAAGTAACATCTAATTACCCTTCAAGGTAATATTACACTTTTCTTTTCTCAGTAAATCTCAATGAAGTGGAAAAGTCATTGATTTAGTGCCAGTAGCCCTTTTCTTGGGCAGGTCCTGGCTATGTGACTGCAGGCATTGAAATGATCTCAGCCTTACTTCTCTGTAAAAGAAGGATAATGAAGTTACTTCACAGGGCCTTGAATGCTTCATAACACTTCATAAACGAAGCATTGTCTAAACATATGAATTAATCAACTTTAAATTCTAGTTTACTTGAATGAAGGTCTCATTAAAGGCTCTGTTTTACAAATCCTTTGTGGATTGTACAGTTACAAAGCCTGGAATATATTAAGAATCAAAGTAGTGGGACTGAATCATCACAACTGTAAAAGTACACATTTGTAGAAATGGCTTACACAGCCTGGTTAGTGACTTCATATCCTGCAAACCAGCAGAAATCCAGTATCTCCCAAAAGAATAAAAGGGTTAAAAATTAACTTGGGAGAAGACATATTCCATTGTAAGGGTATTTCAAAGTTCAAAGGATTTGACAGACTTCTGACCTAAAGACATTTGGATGATCTGTTTGGGTCTTTTGATGAGTCAATATGTATTCAGGGAAGACAAAGTCATATTGGTGTTGTAAGAGAGGAAAGTGAAGACCAGGAATTGTAAGAGAGAAATCTGTGTGATGGAACTCTCTAGTGGTAGAATTAAAAGAGGAAGAGAAGCCAATTGTTTAATGTTCTGGTATATAAAAAAATCCTATCTTCTCAGGTAGGAATTTTCTTCTCCGGCTTATAGTAACTGATCATAACTATTCTATTTTAATTTATTTCTTTTTATTTACTTTTTCTTTATTGAGATATAATTGACTCCATTTTCATTTCTAATGGGACAAAATGAAACTTCATCTTTGTATCTAGGACATAAGGAAAATACAGTTGCCCTGAGAAAGTTAAACGTTAAAAGCAGCATATCAGAAGGAAGATGAGGAACATATAATCTTAAGGAAATGGAAAAGCTCCCAAGTCTGCAGAAGTCAGTGGCCACTGTGAGTGTATTTACAATTCGAAAAAAGGAGTCAGGCAGAGGAGGGGTTTATCAGCCACTAAAGATTAGAAAAAGAAGTTGCTAGGCAACAGTGGGTCCAGAGAGAGCCCTAGCCCCTGCAGCATTCTAGTCCACAGCAATATTGTAATTTGAGATGGAGGCACCCAGTCTTACGAGCCCAGTGTCATGTAGTATTTGGCTTAAATATTGGTGATTTTAAGGTCTGTTCTTGGCCAGCTTCTTTTCTGACAATGCATTCCTTCCTAAGGCATTCTCACCCTGTCAAGAGAGGCAGGACGAGAGGGACAGGTGTGCAAGCCTCCAAGGCTGAAAGGCAGAGAACAGCTTGCCAGCTTTTCTCTGGAAGGCATTCCCGCCGTGCCCCACCCCTGCCTGAACACACAACACCCTATGTCTATGAATACCCTTTTCACATTTTAATTTCTAAAGAAAAATCTAAAGGAGGCCATATGGTTAGTCAAAACTAGGTGTTAAATTTCCATCAAATTTTCCTCAATCTTGGAATAAATGCTCACACTCACTAAGGGGGCTTTCTTTGGTGATGCCCAACATATTCCACTTACCTTCTTATACACAGAAGCCATGATGACTGTCCGCACATGTAAGCCCAGCACGAAGCACAGCTGAAAGTAATACTGTAGACAGAGAGACTGGAAGAGGGCCACGGCGAACAAGAGGACTGAACAGAGATACCCAGTCCACACATACGAGTTCCGGTCATTTGCAAAGGAGATCAGAAATCTGTCAGAGCAGAACCAAGTCAGGGGTGCACCTCCGGTCTCTGGGGCTCCTCACATTCTGGTGCACAGCCGGCTACTCTATCCTTACCCTGTAGTTAACAAAAGTGACCAGAATTGCCCAATGCCTTTGGAAGATGTGAGTGCCAGTTGGGCCACCGCTCTTGCTTTTGCTTGGAGATGATGAGCAAGAGCTTAGGGGGATGAACCATGGCTGTGAGAGGTGTAATGAAAGAAATGCTCCACAGAGCTGCCACTGCCATGCTTTGGCTCTGTGTGTGACAGGTGGATTCATTCTTAGACAGTGCAAGCCTAAAAAGAAATTAGGACATATATCCAGCATGAGTTAGAAGGGCTTTTCCTAGTGGATAATTCATTCCAGAGATCCCAGCAAACTACGATGTCTTCTCATGATTAAACTGAACCTCCCATTAGGCTACAACTGTGGAGAGAGGAGCTTACAGACACTAGGCAAAAGGCTCTCCTGGGTCATACTGTCCACCTCTTGGACATAGCTCAGCCCAGAGCAGTTCTCTTTAACAAGAGCCCCTAACAAGCATCTGTCTTCCTATGAGGGGAGGGACATAGAAAAGAGGGAGGCTAAAGGACATATCATCTTAGATCTTTGTGCTTTGCATGAATACAACACTGTAAATGGGAAGAAAATTATGACGCCCATTTTAAAAAGTGGGAATTCAATAATAAACTTCTACCTGCATACACAAGGGGCAAGCAAAAAGAAGAATGGCCGAGGAGGCTCTGGAAGAGCCCTCCGAGGCCTGGGGACTCACTTCAGCAGCTGAGGGTTCACAAATGTGAGGATGTCATTCACTAGCTTCAGGAGGAATGATTTCAGGATCACCATGTAGAAGGTTTTGAAGAGAGCCTTCACCAACCAGGACTTGGGAAAGTCTTCTGTGGTGCCAGACTTCTTTTTTTTCTTTTTAGCTTCTTCCTGGGTACAAAACCAAACAACAGTGAGCACAGAGCTGTGTATGGAAGACTTTGTCTTGTGCTGAACAGCTCCAGAGTGGTAGACCCTTGAGTCCTGTTGCCTTCTTTCTACAGATTTGCTCTCCTCCTCATGGCCTGATTGCCATTCACCCTTTTAGCTGCCATCACTATTCTCCTTTCTCCCCCATGATATCTGATAATCTATTTGGGTTAGAAAACCAGGGAACCAAACTGGTGAGAATAGCATGTAAAAATGAAGACTAGACTCCCACTGGCAGTCTGCAGGGCAATCAGAGCGAAGGGCATGGACATGGTGATAGATATTTTGAAGGTGCTTAGAAGCCTTTTTGGGTTTTTCTTACTTGTGGTAGCTGTGGGATATTATGGGTTGAAATGTGTTCCTGTGAAAGATATGTTGAAATACTCACTCCCAGCACCTTATATTGTGCCCTTATTTGGAAATAGGTCCTTTACAGATATAACCATGTTAAGGTAAGTTCATTAGGGTGGGCCCAACCCCAATATGACTGGTGTCCTTATAAGAAAAGAGACACACAGATTCAAGATGGCGGCATGAGAGGTGAGACAGAGAACTCCTCCCAAAACCACAGATAGTGTGAAAATATAGTTAATACAACTAACCCTAAAACAGCAACAGGAAAGAAGGCTGCACCACACTGCATGCAGACCTCACGAACACAGCAGACCTCACGAAACAGGGTAATGTACAAAAGCCTTGATCTGGTGGGACCTGAGCCTGTCCCCCACCCCAGTTCATTGGTGGGAGGAAGAGAAATGGAGTGGGGGAGGGGGTGGAAGCCTGGGACTGCTGAACACCTAGCCCTGGAGATCTGCTATGTGAGCAGAAACCTACATTGTGTGGTGCTCTGGAGGATGGGGAGCTGGGACAGGTGGAGTGCTTCAGAAACAGATTCCGGCTGTTTGTGGAGGACGGGATCCACACCCGGCTGCTCTGGGACAAGGGAAAGGCAGGCAGTCTGAGAGGCTTCCGAGCAGTGAGAGGGCTGCTGAAGGGGCGGGGTTTACACAGAGCTTGCTGCACAGGAGAAGAGATAGGAGGACAAGGTTGTCTGGGCGTGCTCTGCCCAGCAGATTGGGAACTTTGGGGAGTTTCAGGTGCTCCACCCTGCTGGCTGGCTACTCAGCTCCAAGGCCCCCCACTGTGACACGCAGCCTGCCGAGCCTTCCTCCTGATCTGCGGGCACTGGCTCACAAACCGGCAGTCATTGCTCTGGTGTCAGGCCAGCCAGAGAGAGGCCCCCCCTACAACAGCTAGAGATGCCAAGCACAGAGACTTACACCTGTGTGCTCAGCCCACTGGCTCTGACACTGGAGACAGGCAGGGCAGATGGGATTCAGGAAACAGATCCTCCTCCCCCCAGGCACCAGCTCCGCTCCCCTACGACCCCCAACCTCACTCTAGGGGCTGAGTAGCTCCAGAGACTGGAGCTTCTGGGAACTAGAGGGCACCACACAGAAATATGAAATGTCAAAAGAACATGGTTCAGACCAAAATCTCACAAACCCTAGAAAAAGGAACAAATGAAACTGAACTCACCAATCTTCCTGAAAGAGAGTTCAAAATAAAAATCATAAACATGGTTATGGAGGTACAGAAAAATATTCAAGAACTTAGGAATGAATTTAAGATGGAGATACAATCATTAAGAAATTCCATATCTGAAATGAAACATACAATGGAGGGATTTAAAAGCAGATTAGATGTAGTAGAAGAGATGGTAAATAGAATAGAAATTAGAGAAGAGGAATACAAAGAAGCTGAGGCACAGAGAGAAAAAAGAATCTCTAAGAATGAAAGAATATTGAGAGAACTGTGCAAATAATCCAGACAGAACAATATCCGCAATATAGGGGTACCACAAGAAGAAGAGGGAGAAAAAGAGATAGAAGAGATAGAAAGTGTCATTGAGGAGGTAATTGCTGAAAACTTCCCCAATGTGGGGAAGGAGATAGTCTCTCAAGCCATGGGGATGCACAGATCTCCGAACACAAGGGACCCAAGGAAGACAATATCAAGACATATAATAATTAAAATGGCAAAGATCAAGGATAAAGACAGACTTTTAAAAGTAGCTAGAGAGAGAAAAAAGATCACCTACAAAGGAAAACCCATCAGGCTATCATCAGATTTCTCAACAGAAACCTTACAGGCCAGAAGGGAGTGGCATGATATATTTAATGCAATGAAGCAGAATGGCCTTGAACCAAGAATACTCTACTCAGCAAGGTTATCATTTAAATTTGAAGGAGGGATTAAACAATTTACAGATAAGCAAAAGCTGAGAGAATTTACCTCCCACTGAAACCACCTCTACAGTGCATTTTGGAGGGACTCCTATAAATGGAAGTATTCCTAAGGCTAAATAGATGTCACCCAAGGGATGGATAAAGAGAGCAGAATATGATTCATGACATACAAAGAACAGAGAGGGAAGAAAAAGTAAAAAAAAAAAAAAAGAATCTTTACATTGTGTTTGTAATAGCACACAAAGTGAGTTAAATTAGACTGTTAGATAGTAAGGGAATTACCCTTGAACATTTGGTAGCTACAAATCTAAAGCCTGCAATGTCAATAAGGACGTACCTATTGATAACCACCCTAAATGTAAATGGTCCGAATGCACCAATCAAAAGATGAAGAGTCACTGAATGGATAAAAAAACAAGACCCATCTATATGCTGCCTAAAAGAGACTCACTTCAAACCCAAAGACACACACAGACTGAAAGTAAAGGAATGGAAAAAGATATTTCATGCAACTAATAGGGAGAAAAAAGCAGGAACTGCAGTACTTGTATCAGACAAAATAGACTTCAAAACAAAGAGGGAAACAAGAGACAAAGAAGGACATTACATAATGATAAAGGGGTCAGTCCAACAAGAGGATATAACTATTATAAATATATATGCACCCAACACAGGATCACCTACATATGTGAAACAAATACTAACAAAATTAAAGGGGGAAATAGACTGCACTGCATTCATTTTGGGAGACTTTAACACACCACTCACTCCAAAGGACAGATCAACCAGATCGAAAATAAGTAAAGAGACAGAGGCACTGAACAACGTATTAGAACAGATGGACCTAAGGAACATCTACAGAATGCTCCATCCAAAAGCACCAGGATACACATTCTTCTCAAGTGCACATAGAGCATTTTCAAGAATAGATCATATACCTGGCCACAAAAAGAGCCTCAGTAAATTCAAAAAGATTGAAATTCTACCAACCAGCTTCTCAGATCACAAAAGTATGAAACTACAAATAAATTACTCAAAGAAAATGAAAAAGCCCACAAACACATGGAGGCTTCACAACATGCTCCTAAATAATCAATGGATCAATGACCAAATAAAAACAGAGATCAAGCAATATATGGAGACAAATGACAACAATAATTCAACAACGCAAAATCTGTGGGATGCAGTGAAGGCCGTGCTAACAGGGAAATATATTGCAATACAGGCCTACCTCAGGAAAGAAGAACAGTCCCAAATGAACTGTCTAAATTCAGAATTAATGAAACTCGAAAAGGAAGAACAAATGAGGCCCAAAGTCAGGAGAAGGAGGGACATAGAGCATAAATAAATAAAATCAAAAAGAATAAAACAATAGAAAGACTCAATGAAAGCAAGAGCTGGTTCTTTGAGAAAATAAACAAAATAGATAAACCCCTAGCCAGACTTATCAAGAAAAAAAGAGTCTACACACATAAACAGAATCAGAAATGAGAAAGGAAAAGTCACTATGAACACCACAGAAATACAAACAATTATGAGAGAATAATATGAAAAATTATATGCTAACAAACTGGATAACCTAGAAGAAATAGACAACTTCCTAGAAAAATACAACCTACCAAGGCTGACTCTGGAAGAAACAGAAAATCTGAATAGACCAATTACCAGCAAGGAAATTGAACTAGTAATCAAAAAACTACCTAAGAACAAAACCCCTGGACCAGATGGTTTCACTGATGAATTTTTATCAAACATTTAGTGAAGACCTAACACCCATCCTCCTTAAAGTTTTCCAAAAAGTAGAAGAGGTGGGAATACTCCCAAACTCATTCTACAAGGCCAACATCACTCTAATACCAAAACAAGGCAAAGACACCACAAAAAAAGAAAACTACAGACCAATATCCCTGATAAACATAGATGCAAAAATACTCAACAAAATATTAGCGAACCAAATTCAAAAATACATGAAAAAGATCACCCATCATGATCAAGTGGGATTCATCCCAGGGATGCAAGGATGGTACAACATTTGAAAATCCATCAACATCACCCACTACATCAATAAAAGAAGGACAAAAACCACATGATCATCTCCATAGATGCTGAAAAAGCATTCGACAAAATTCAACATCCATTCATGATAAAAACTCTCAACAAAATGGGTATAGAGGGCAAGTACCTCAACATAATAAAGGCCATATATGACAAACCCACAGCCAACATTATTCTTAACAGCAAGAAGCTGAAAGCTTTTCCTTTAAGATTGGGAACAAGACAAGGATGTCCATTCTCCCCACTTTTATTCAACATAGTTCTATAGGTCCTAGCCATGGCAATCAGACCGCACAAAGAAATAAAAGGCATCCAGATTGGAAAGGAAGAAGTCAAACTGTTCCTGTTTGCAGATGATATTATATTGTACATAAAAAACCCTAAAGAATCAACTCCCAAACTACTAGATCTAATATCTGAATTCAGTAAAGTTGCAGGATACAAAATTAACACACAGAAATCTGTTGCTTTCCTATACACTAATGATGAACTAGCAGAAAGACAAATCAGAAAAACAATTCCATTCACAATAGCATCAAAAAGAATAAAATACCTAGGAATAAACCTAACGAAGGAAGTCAAAGACCTGTACTCTGAAAACTACAAGACACTCCTAAGAAATTAAAGAGGACACTAACAAATGGAAATTCATCCCATGCTCTTGGCTAGGAAGAATAAATATTGTCAAAATGTCTATACTACCTAAAGCAATCTACAGATTCAACGCAATCCCCATCAAACTACCAACAGCTTTCTTCAATGAACTGGAACAAATAGTTCTAAAATTCATATGGAACCACAAAAGACCCCGAATAGCCAAAGCAATCCTGAGAAGGAGGAATAAACCAGGGGGAATTACGCTCCCTGACTTCAAGCTCTACTACAAAGCCACAGTAATCAAGACAATTTGGTATTGGCACAAAAACAGACCCACACACCAGTGGAACAGAATAGAAAATCCAAACATTAACCCAAACATATACAGTCAATTAATATTTGATAAAAGTGCCTTGGATATACAATGGGGAGATGACAGCCTTTTCAACAGCTGGTGTTGGCAAAACTGGACAGCTACATGTAAGAGAATGAAACTGGACTACTGTCTAGTCCCATACACAAAGGTAAACTCAAAATGGATCAAAGACCTGAATATAAGTCATGAAACCATAAAACTCTTAGAAAAAAACATAGGCAAAAATCTCTTGGACATAAATATGAGCAACTTCTTCATGAATATATCTCCCTGGGTAAGGGAAACAAAAGCAAAAATGAACAAGTGGGACTATATTAAACTAAAAAGCTTCTGTACAGCAAAGGACAGCATCAATAGAACAAAAAGACATCCTACAGTATGGGAGAATATATTCATAAATGACATATCCGATAAGGCGTTGACTTCCAAATCATATAAAGAGCTCACGCAACTCAACAAACAAAAAGCAAATAACCCAATTAAAAAATGGGCAGAGGAGCTAAACAGACACTTTTCCAAAGAAGAAATTCAGATGGCCAACAGGCACATGAAAAGATGCTCCACATCGGTAATCATCAGAGAAATGCAAATTAAAACCACAATGAGATATCACCTCACACCAGTTAGGATGGCCACCATCCAAAAGACAAACAAGAATAAATATTGGTGAGGATGTGGAGAAAGGGGAACCCTCCTACAGTGCTGGTGGGAATGTAAAATAGTTCAACCATTGTGGAAAGCAGTATGGAGGTTCCTCAAAAAACTCAAAATAGAAATACCATTTGACCCAGGAATTCCACCCCTAGGAATTTACCCTAAGAATGCAGCAGCCCAGTTTGAAAAAGACATGTGCACCCCTATGTTTATCACAGCATTATTTACAATAGCCAAGAAATGGAAGCAACCTAAGTGTCCATCAGTAGATGAATGGATAAAGAAGAGGTGATACATATACACAATGGAATATTATTCAGCCATAAGAAGAAAACAAATCCTACCATTTGCAACAACATGGATGGAGCTAGAGGGTATTATGCTCAGTGAAATAAGCCAGGTGGAGAAAGACAAGTGTCAAATGATTTCACTCGTGTGGAGTATAAGAACAAAGAAAAAACTGAAGGAACAAAACAGCAGCAGACTCCCAGAATCCAAGAATGGACTAACAGATACCAAAGGGAAAGGAACTGGGTAGGATGGGTGGGAAGGGAGGGATAAGGAGAAAAAAGGGGTATTAAGATTAGCACTCATAATGTAGCAGTGCGGGAGGATACGGGGAAGGCAGTGTAACACAGAGAAGACAAGTAGTGATTCTACAGCATCTTACTACGCCGATGGACAGTGATTGTAATGGGGTAAGTGGTGGGGATTTCATAATAGGGGTAGTCTAGTAACCATAATATTGCTCATGTAATTGTACATTAATAATAGCAAAAAAAAAGGTGAAAAAAAAGCAAATGGTGGACATTAAAATAAAAAAAGAAAGAAAAGAGATACAGACACAGAGAAGATGGCCATGTGATGACAGAGGCAAGAGACTGGAGTGACGTGTCCAACGCCAAAGAACAGCACTGCTGGCTGGTAAACACAGAAAGGCAGAGGCAAGAGACGTTGTTTCCCTCACATTTTAGAGGGACTGTGGCCCTGCCGATATGTGTCCTCCTGAGCTGTGAGATAATACATTTCTGTTGTTTTCAGCCACACAGTGTTTAGTACTTTGTAACGGCATCCCCAGGAATCTAAGACGTGGGATATTACCACTTACCCACCAGCCTTTTCCTTTTTCTGTGTTTTGGCCTCCTCATTACATTCTCCAGAGTCTCACCATGACCCAAATTCCAGCTTCTCATCCTGTTTCCCAGGTTTGTGTACCAGTGACATCCTCTTGTACTTTCTCCCACTGAGGTCCCATCTGCTCAGTCTCATTTGCCTGGACAACAAGCCGCAACCTGCTTCCCAGATTCTACTCTTGCCTCCCTCACCCATCCAATTCTTCTGGCAGCAGCTCAAGTGGGCTTCTAAAAGTACAAATCTGATCGCATTCCTCCTGTTTGCAAAACCTTCCCCTAGCTTTCCATCAGTCTTAGATTCCAGACTCCTTAGATAGTCCACAATTTACACAGTCTACGCAGTTTAATTCCTGCCTGCTTTCCCGAGCTCACCTCTCCCCACACTCAGCCTCCCTCTCCATGCTCCAGACCATCTCTCGGTTCTCTAAACAAGCTACATGTGTTCCCATCTCTGCCCTGTACTCCTGCTCCCTCGGACTGGATTAGTCTTCTTTCTGAGGGTCCCTAAGATAGACTCTGCTCAATGTTTAGGTTTCTGCTCAAGTGTTACTTCCTCAGAGAAACCTCTCATATGACCCTAAAGTTACTTTACTCCAAGTATATTATTAACATGTTTTATTTGCTTATTGGCATTTATTACTCTCAAAGAATAACATGTATTAGTTTATTATTTATTTTCCAGCTCTCTAAAGATGAGGACTCTTTCAAGGCTGTTCTTTGTACCCATGCCTAGAATGGTCTCTGACTCATAGAGGTACTCAATAAATATTTTCAAGTGAATAAATAAGTGAATTAATTGCTAATGCTAAAGTCCTCTAGGGTGCAGATTCTAGTAATGCTAAGGTATTATTTTATTTTGTTTTTCTACTTTCAAAGACATTCTACTATAGAAAATTTCAAATATACCCAAAAGGAAAGAGAACAGTTCATTACACCCCCACATATCCATCACTAAGGTATTATTAGTATTGTGAATACTGCAAATAATATAAAATGCACAGCAGAGTATAAAGTGCTATCAAATGTAAGGGCAGAATCACCATGATACTGATGTCCTCTGGCTTAAAACATACAGCACATTCACACTGAAACACATAGGAAAGTTACCAGGACAAGGACATCTTGACTTTGACTCTGATTCTCGTTCAACCCGGGCAGCCTGTCTCCAGAGTTCCGCTGGGAGTTCTTTTCCTGCCGTCTCTGGAATGCCCACCTGGCCTTCTGCAGCTCTCTTGCCATGCACACCTCAAACCTGCTGACAAGTCTGTTGGTTTTCATCTCTTCATCAATATCCCAGACATCTTCAAGTGTCAGAGGTTTCTTGTAGCCTTTCAGGACAACACTGGAACAAGAGTGACCCACAGGCTGGGTCAGAGGCTGTCTCCTGGCTTCTATCAAAACCTGCCTCCCAGTTCTGATCTTGACAGAAGAGAGGGGAGGGCAAAAAAGGCTTGCTTGGGGGTGACCGGAGGTGGGAGAAGACAACAAGAGGAAGCAGAGGGCCACTGCTGAATCAAGAGCCAAAGGAGCGTCGCGTCCCCCGGCCCCTGCTCCTTCTTCCTCAAACAGTGACTCTGCTGCTCTGCCATCTCCCTGAGGGGCATCCAGGATGCCCTTCAGGGACTGAGTGGACCTGGAGGCTGCCTCTGTACCGTCAGTCTCAATTAGGGCTCCTCAACCTGGGATTTGAGAACATGGATAGAACATAAATTATATCTTCATGTTTATTAGCTTCTAACTAAGACTGAGCCTTTCCTTCTAACATGAGTGCAGGGAACCAACCACAGCTATGGAAAGGAGTACCCATGCCTTTGCCACCAGGAA
This sequence comes from Smutsia gigantea, assembly GCA_032199065.1. Classification (NCBI taxonomy): domain Eukaryota; kingdom Metazoa; phylum Chordata; class Mammalia; order Pholidota; family Manidae; genus Smutsia; species Smutsia gigantea. The sequence continues at coordinate 20,297 of JAVSCE010020520.1, forward strand.
ACATCACAGACGTTTCACTCATTATACTCGTATCATTACCTTGAAGTTGTGGCCCTATTAGGCCCATGATTAAATCTCGTTATTTAATGCATTAATAAAGAAGCATTTGTATTACTATATCACAAACTTTTTTTGGTGAAAATGGTTTTTAAAATATATATATTTCAAAATATTTGATTTCCTTTATAATCCCATGTCTTTTATTTTATGCACTTATAACATTATCTGAGAAGGGATTCATGGGCATTACCAGCCTGCCAAATGGGGTCTGTGGAACTACAAAGGCCAAGAATGCCTGCTCCAAATGTTCTGGTAGCCCAGGCCAGCTGTTTGCTCCCTTATCCTCCAAATCTGTGCCACACTGCCTACCCCCCAAATTTCCCTTTTCCAGTCTTACTGCCTCTTTTTTCCTATGGTCCTTCCTTTTCTTTGAGGAACTTCCAGACTCCCAAGAGCAAATCCCCCTCCGTCGTCTCTGCAGCGTCCCAGTCTGCCCAGTGAAGGGACTGAACTAAATTGATCTGTAGGTTTTAACATTCTCTGACTCTCACTAGGAAAAGGAAAAATGGAGGCCACAGGAGACATTTTTTAAATTAAGATTTCCATCATTTTTAAAAGAGTGAGGGGATAGGGATATAGACAACCCATATTCCAGCCATTTCCTACCTGTCAAACCAACTAAAAGTAATGCTACTCAGAAATGAAGCTGTGGAAGATGGATTCTGCAAGACACACAAAAAATCAGAAAGTAAATCAATTAGACACAAGAACTGTATGGGACTCTAAAACCAGAAACTGGTTTTTCTAGATAGAGTGTGCTAGAAACTAGATATGATACTGAAGTAGACTAAATAACATACGTTTATTTGGAGACTCTAAGGTAGAATGATAATCCAATTTTCTGGCATAGATGTGTGAATGGATTGTCTGTGCAGAAGATTGGTGGACCAATGTAAAATAAAAGTCAGTATTTCCATACTCTAGTCACCTTATGCTGTAAATGCCATAAATGATCTAGACTACTGTGTTCTGGGCTTAGGGGACCTCCATGAGACCTAGACATCTCGAAGTTGCATTTGTGGAGATACCATCCAATTAAATAATACATGAGGTGGGCATATTCAGAGTCTCACATTTGATGAGTCATCCTTTTCTGAAAATGCTGAAAGGATCAGGGTCAGGATCTGGAATGCATAGCAGATGAAGTACAGGCAGGAGTAGGCCAGATCAGAATTGCTGTCCTACAGGGGGAAGAAATCCAAAAGAGAGAAAATGAGCCTTTTATCCAAATTAAGTCTAAACGGCCTCTATATATCAGTGCTTGTTATTAAAGCCTATTATCAAATCCCCTAAATACAATTTGATCCTGGAGTTCAAATTACTTGATGCCATTTACTCCAACTCAGAAACTGCCCAGCAGCACCTCCTCATGCCACCTTCTCTTTCCTCCTTACCTTTAAGAGTGTCCGGATCAGAGACTGAAATTGGAAAGTGCCACAGAGTATTGAGAGAATCCAGAATAGGGACAGGAACCAAGAGTCCTTCTGCACACACCATCGCCTGCTGTGTTGAATCAGCAAAACCAGGAGCTAGAGAGAAATTCACATCAATCTGAAAAATATTGTCACTAACCAAGAAGAGGCAAGAAGGATGTAGAAAGGAGGGGTGAAAGAGATTGTTGTTTACAAATTTGGCCAGGCAGAAGGCACACAGATGCCAAACTGTAAATCTCCTCCCTGATACCACCCAACTTTCTCTTTCAGGGCCTCAGTACCCTTCCTGGGACCATATTCCCCATCCCATTTCTGTTCACCACACTTGGGTAGGGAGTTAGTCAAGAACACAGAGAATCACCATCTGCATTTTAATGGAGTTACTTTGGGAGCCAGGAAAAAGCTTCTCAAGACCCAAGGAAATTAATTTCAGGTGCTACAGCAGTCAAGCTGAGGGAACATTCTGCTGGATAGAGGCAAAGTGTCTGTATAGTGATTTTATAATATCAGACTAAGCAATTAATAATGATGATAATTAAAAACTTGCCTTGTAATATCTCACTTAGATATAATTATTAAATGTTGGTTTCCTAGATTCAGTGCTATGCTAATAAACCAATATTCTGAAAATAAAGCCATGATTTGTAACATTTGCCTATTTCCATGGTATAAATACTCCCACTATGGTGGATTTCAAGCTCCAACACTTGTCACTAAACTCAGATTCAGGAAGAGATGTACTCGGTCTTCTCTGTGAGCCAGCTCCATCACACCACTGTCTAGATCCTTCTTTGTTTTATAGCAATAGTAACAATAATGCCTAGGGTCCAGAATATTCATGTTTCTGAGTGAAGTAAGGGTGGGACATTGTACTAAGCTCATGCCTGATCTAACAGTAGCAACTCTACTCAGTCCTAGATGACTATTGCCCTGTGGGAATGTAGGCCCATAGTTGCCAGACATTCTCATTTTTTTAAGAAAGTTTGGAAATCCAAATAATTATGTGGAATCTCCCTTTTTTAAAATGATGGCAACTGATTCAGTTGTTTTTAAACACCATACACCACCCCCTTCACCTGTGCAAAAAAAAACATGTCTGCAGGACAGACATCAGTTTCTGTCATCAAGTTTATACAAACAACTCTAGACTCAGTGATCCATTAGAGTCACCAATCAATTTTAAAGTAATCTTTACAGCATTTAGAAAGTTATTTTACAACAAGAAACTTGGATTTCATGTATAATTCTTAGATGGCAAGCTATGAGAGCATAAGATACATAGCTTAGCATTAAAGTTAGTACTTACACTAGGGAGAGGGCTCTATAAATTGGTGTTCAAAAGAAGATGAAAAGCTACAATTATAACCATGTTTTGTTTCATCATAGGTCCCTTGAAAAAGGTAGATAAAATTGGACTTAATTTTATTCCAGAAGAGTACATTTCAGCTAGGTAAGTAAGAGTAAAGAGAAGATAAAAAGGGCAGAAGTGGTAATGGACCTTACCCATGTGGCCAGGTAAAGGCTTGGATTGGTATATCTAATGGCAGGGACTGTGGCTTGTCCAGAGTCTTTTGTGAGTACAAGGGCGAGCTCTATAGCTGCTAGAATAAGAAGGAACACAACAAGCACCTGAGAAGGGAAAAATACACTGTTAGGAGGGTAACATCCTTTAGGATAGAATGGTTTCCAGTAATAGATGGTAAAAATCCTTTAAGATCAATTTCATTAGTACTTACAGCAATGCAAAGTAAAACAATAAGATGTCATTTTTGTACATAAAATTTTACTCAGTGCTGGCAAGGGTGCAGAGACATGTACTTTAACACATTTTTGGTGAGAAAATAAATTGGCAAAAATCCTCCTGGATTATAAAAATTTTCCATTATATTTCAAAAGCTTTTAACTGCTCATATACTTTGATACAGTAATTCTATTTCTATGAATTATTCTGGAGAAATAATCTGAATTACAGACAACTATTGGTGCACATGAATGTTAAGTAGAGTCTCATTTTTAATAGTGAAGAATTTATAAAACCTACAATAACCCAAAACAGTGGTGGAGGGGATTGTTGGAAGGAGCTAATGATGCAAGAGTTGTTAGAATAAGTTATGGTATCCTCATTCAATGAGCTATTATGCATTCATCAAAATTATATCTAAGAATGATGTTAATAATACTGGGAAATGCTTTTTATATCATCTTAAGTGAAAGGAGTAGACTGCAAAATTGCATATACAATGAGTTCAATTATGCTTTTAAAATATGCATAGAAAAAAGCGACAGTTTCCCACCAATATGCCAGATTTAGTACACTTGTTTAACCTTCCATCCTTTCCCATCCTATTGAAATGATGGTAAAGAAGTACCCAAGAAGTAAATTCATAACAGCACTGAGAATAGGAATGAAGAAAAGTAGGCTCAGTAGATCAGATGAGTTTTAAAAGACAAAAAGCAAATGTGTTAATAGCAACAGGAAAAAGAGCAGAGAAAACCAGGCCCAACACACACAAAAAAAGGCAGCAGTGGGAGGGGAGCCGGAGATACATTGTTGATTGCTGTGCTTGTATCTATGTCTGCCCCAGCAGATGCACTCTCCACCCTTATCCCTTCAAGCCTAGAGTGGTAAGAGTTTGCTGCTAAGCCCCAGGTCCCTTTGTAAATACACCTCCTCACATTATCCTATCTTGCCTCAGCTGTTTCTGGTTGGAACTCCTTGACTAGTAGAGTTGCCTACTCAAAGCTATTCTTCCTAAAAGAGCCCCCTTTTGTAAAATATATACCCTACTTAGCTCACCCACGCTTGGGAGGAAGCTAGACCCATCTCCAACTCCATGAAATTAATTAAAACCAATCACAATGATCCCATCCCTCTGGCCTCTGATTGTTTTACCCATGGGCATACAGCACAATTCTTGCCAAAGAGAATAGGGGACAGCTTGTGGGGACGAGCTTGTGGGGCTTCTAGGAAAGGTTTTCCTCACAGATCAAAGTGATACATTGATCCAGAATATATAAAGAATTCTTTATAACTCAACAAGAAAAAGACACAACTCAACTTAAAAGTAAGCAAAGAGTTTATTTGAACAATGAGTTTTTCCATAGAAGGTATACCAAATGCCAAAAAGCATATGAAAACTTTCTCAACATCATTAGTTATTAGGGAAATGCAAATCAAAACCACAATGAGGTACCATTTCCTACCTACTAGGATAGCTATAATTGAAATGATGGACAATAACAAGTATTGGTGAGGATACGTGTTAGAAACCTCATACACTGTTGGCAGGAATGTAAAGGGGTGCAGTTTGGAAAACAGTTTGTCATTTCTTCAAAACATTAAACATAGAGTGACCATATGATTTAGCTATTCTACTCCTAAGTATATACCCAAGAGAACTGGAAACCTGGGTCCACCTGAAACTTGTATACAATGTTCCTAACAGCATTTTTCAAAACAGACAGGAAATGGAAACAACTGAAATGTCCATTTATTGATGAATGGATAAACAAAATTTGGGACATCCATACAATGGTATATTATTCTGCCATAAAAAGGAATGAAAAATTGATACATGCTACAACATGGATGAACCTTGAAAACAATGCTCAAAGAAGCCAGTCACAGAAGGCCACGTACTGCATGATTTCATTTATATGTGAAATATCCAGACTAAGGATAGAGACAAAAAGCAGATTTGTGGTTGCCAGCAGATGGGGGAGAAGGGAATAGGGAGTGACTGCTTAATGAGTACAAGGCTTCCTTGGGGATGTTGAAAGTGGTGGAACTAGATAGTAGTGATGATTGCACAATGTTGTGAATGTATTTCATGCCACTGAATTGTACACTTTAAAATGGCTAAAATGGTAAATTTCATGTTATATGTATTTTACCACAATAAAAAAAAACTTCAAAAAAGAGAAATGAAGTACTGATTCATGCTACAACATGTATAAAACTTGAAAAAATTATGCTAAATGAAATAATTCAGGCACCAAAGGCTACATGTTATATAAATTCCATGTATATGAAATGTTCTGAATAGGCAAATTCAAAAACACTGGTGACAGATTACTAGTTGTCAGGGATGAGGGGAAGGAGAGAGCAGGTTGGGGAATGAGGTGTTGTTAGCTTAATAGGTATTTTTGGAGTGATGAAAATATTCTGGAATTAGTGGTGATGATCGCACAATTCTGTGAGTATACTAAAAACTACTGAATTATACACATTAAATTTTTATGGTATTTGGATTATATCTCAATAAAATTATTTTTTAAGCAATATATAGTTTCTTTATCTGCCTCGGGACACTGACTTGAGGGGGTGATACCTGGAGCTGTTGCAGCCATCCTGCAATCATGTGCTAGCTTGATGACTGGCTTGATATGCTGAGGTTACCAGAATAAAGATGAAAATAATCAGCTATCTGTTGATGTTGTTGAGTTTCTAAAGTAATAAATCCTGGAGCTGCACTACCTCTGGACTTCTTGTTACATAAGATAATAAATTCCTTATTGTTTAAGCCAACAGGTGTGACTTACAGGTGAGACAAGCCTTAAATGATATAAAACCATTCTTTGTAGTCAGCCCTGGCAGAAAGAAAGAATGAGAAACGAGACAGAAATCAGAGTCTTAATTGAAGTTCTGTGAACAGAACTTGTACAGTCACGCCAGACACTTCCTTCTTTTTCCCACCTCCAACCCATCATCCCAACTCCACTGACAGCTATATTTGCTACCACCACCCCCAGACAGGCTAAAACTGAATTGCCCTCTAAAGAAATGGAATGCTTTCTGTGAGGAGGACTAGGTGGGTACTGTGGGTCTTGGTGCCCAGGGTAAATTCATCTTCATTTGACACACGGTAGGGGTGGAGAAGTACAGCCCAGGCTCCTGCTCTGGGGGAAGCCAGTAAGTCAAGACAGCCATCCTGAACTCACAGCTCACCAAGAGGCAGTCCTCTCACCAAGAAGAAGCCAGTTGAGGAAGCAGATGTAGTAATGGTAGAAGGACCATTCCAGTCACATATGTTCATTAACTTAATCCTTTATGTATAAATGCAAACAGAACACTAATAACCATGAGAAAGTTGAGAGAAACCAATACAAACAAAGGAGATAATCAATATAATTAAATGGAATAGCTGAGCTTGGATGGAACAAATTATTAAGTGGACAAGATCATTTTAAGTTATTTTAAAATTAATGTCCTAAGAAAGATTTGAGAAGACATTGCATTGAGAAGAAGGTTGTTGTTTTTTTTAAAAAAAGGTACATTCAAAAATAAAGAAGAATTCTTAGAAATTAAACCCATGGCTGCTAAAATAAAGGTTCTTTAGGGTAACTGGAAGAAAAAAATTGGTAAATCTCTCAGACATAGGTGAAAAGAGAAAAATAAATTTTAAAACCTGAGAGAGAGAGAGAGAGATAAACTGAGAAGGGAATCAATTCAGAGATTCCAACATCCATCTAAAAGAAGTTCTGGAGAGATGGAAACTCAAAATTGGAGGAAGGGAAATGAAAGGAATAGTATATGAAAATTTCTCAGAGGTAAGAAAGACATGAATCTTTAAGTTGAAAGTATAGAACCCACTGAATGAAAAAAGACCCATGTAAGTGGATTCCATGAAATTTCAGCACATCAAGAATAAAAAGGATCTAGAGAGGAATGGGGAGGATCCTAACTTGGCAGAACAGGACATTGTGGAACAACATAGCAACATCTGAAGAGTTAAAAAAAATGTTTTGAGCCTAGGATTCCAAGTCCAGATGAACATTTTCAGAGAGCAAGGACTTAGAGACTTTATTTACTGTTGCTCTCTCAGAAAATTTTATTTGAGGATATCCGTCAGATCCAAGAAATTTGGGGGCCCTAATTCTCTCATCTTAGACAAAGGGACGTCAAGATACAGAGTCTAAAATTAATGACAGATTATTTTTACAAATAAACATAACCAACAGGACAATTGAAAGTAATCGTACAAAATGAAAAGACTGAAAGAGGAGGAGAGGAAAAAGAAGCTGGTGCAAGGTCAGTGAGCTAAGTTTCTTGTCTTTCATAGAGGGCAAAATAAATCTTTTTTGAAGTTAACAGATGAAGTTCAGGCATAAAACATTATTTGCAGATAGGGAGGTATCCACCAAACTAATTTTAAATGGAGGCTTCTGGGGAAGGAGACTAGGAGATAGCAAGGTGAGAAAGAGAATTTTGCTTTTCATTTTGTAATTTTTTTTTTGTTCAGGTATTTTTGCTGTTGAAGAGAGTGGAAGAAAACGTGCCAAAATGTAAACAGGAGTATATCAGACTGATACAGTTATCTATGGATTATGGATTAATTTTCTTCCTATTTCCCAGAGTCTCCAAACGTTCTATATTAATCATGCATTATTTTAATAATCAGAAACATACAGATGCTTTTATTAATTAGAATCAGGAAAATATTGTGGTTGGTTAATGATTACTAAGTTTTCAAGCAGTCTTTGTCCTTGATCTCTGATTAACTGGAGGAGCTTCAAGTGCACATGGACTTTACTACCCTCGGTTTCCTAAGGAGACACAATCTCACTGGTATTAAGAAATGTAAGACATGTTTAATCTCTCTCCATCTCTGCAAGGCCCTCCTTTTCTCAGTGCTTTATGAATGACAAAGCACACTGATGAATCTTCCACCCAGTGCAGAGTGTCCACTAGCGCAACTAGACTACTAGTCAGTGCAAACTGACTCAGTTCAGATGAGGTGAGCACTGCACTGATGACCAAATAAGAGGAGCAATAACAATAGTTCAAGAGTCAGAGAAACAAACAGCCCAAAGGCAAATAGGAGAGAATGCAGAAAAATAAAATCAAGTTGAGCTGTAAGCCAAGAAGAAGATTCTCATAGATGAAGTAAAATTTTCCTTTGTAAGGAATTATACTTCTGTTTCAGAGAAGAGACCAATTATTTTGAAAACATTAAGAGGAAGCTAATTTGTGCCAGTCACTCTCAGGGCAGATGACAAAAAAAGTAAAGTATAAATTGCTAACAGAGTTCCTGAGACTATGAGCAAATATGAGTGGATTATTAGCTAAAGAAAAACATAAAGCTTATATAGTTGACCTTTGGATTATGGGGGATTAAGGGCAACAACCCCCCCTTCAGTTGAAAATCCATGTATAACTTTTTTTTTGAAGTATAGTTGATATACAATCTTATATTGGCTTCGTATATACAGCATAGTGGTTCAACAGTTACCCACATTATTAAATCCTCACCCCAACAACTTCAGTTATTATCTGTCAACATAGAAAGATGTTAGAGAATCATTGGCTATATTCACCATGCTGTACTACATGTACTTTTGACTCCCCTCAAAACCTTAACTATTAATCGTCTACCGTTGACCAAAAGCATTACTGATAACATAAACAGTTGATTAACAGATATTTTGAATATGCATTATATACTGTATTGTTTTTTTTTTATTCCCCTCTGAGGGGGTGCACCATTCCCGGAGGTACTGCAGTACCAGGTCCATGTGTGGAGTGCATGGAGCAAGCTCCTATTCCATCTCCCTGCTCCAAAAATCCATTTAATATATTGTCCTCAGATAGAGGACGTATCAGATATTAAACTGATAAGAACAGATACTACACTTGATCTTAGCCAAAAGGCCGAGAAGCGATTATATACTGTATTCTTATAATAAAGTAAGTAAAGAAAATTGTTTTCAATTGTCACAAATCTCCAAAAAATTTCTCAATATATTACTGAAAAAAATCCACATCTAAGTGGACCTGCTTAGGTCCGTGTTGTTCAAGAGTCAACTGTACATTGCTTTTTTCTCTATAGAGATTGTGTTTATAAAAGTTACACAAAATGTGACATATCCATACTATGGAATGTTATTCAGCTATAAAAATCAATGAAGTACTGATACATAAACATGGCTGAACCTTGAAAACCTTATGCTAAGTGGAAAAAGCCAATCATAAAAGACCACATATTATTATATGATTGCATTCATATGAAATGTCAAAAATAGGGAAACTGTAGAGACAGAAAGTAAATTAGTGGTTACTTAATGCTAAGCAGGATGGGGATATAGGGCTTTTTTTTTGAGAAAGTAAAAATGTTTTAAAGTTGACTGTGGTGGTAGTTGCACACATCTGTGAATATACTAGAAAAAATAGAATTGCATTTAAGTGGGTGAATTGTATGTAAGTGAATTATATCTCATAAGGCTGTTTTTAAAAAATTAATAGCTATGATTACAGTGGGATAGTGATTTACTCATTACCCAGCCTTTTTTTTTTTTTTGGAAGCCCCAGGAAATGCCAAAAGCCCCAGCACTTGACGGACTTTAACCAAAAGCTCTAACTCATGCCCAAGGGTGTTGAAGCATGTTGTTCAGTGTTCAGAGTTTAACATGCTCTTGACTCAACCCCTACTCCTACAGTTTAATACCAATGTTCAACAAATTCATATGGAGTGTTAAGCCCTGTGCTGGACACTTGGGTCAACAAAGCAGACAACCCTGCCCCAGGCTTTCACAGACTGTTCTTTCCTACCCAGAGTCCCACAAAACCCAACACCAGCACCACCTCAGAGTATCAATGCAAATCCCCTTTCCTTTGGCCAAATCCCTTCCTTTCTTTTATATTCCAGGTAGCCTGAGGTCATTGGTGTGTCTGCTCCTAGAACACCCAGTCTAATCTGCCTTTCTAAAATGCTGTTTAAAGATCAAGACAGATAGGGAAAAAAACTAGTGAAAAGAAGCAGGTGGTGGGTTTTATGAAGCAGTTTTTCAAGCTCAGTTGAGAGTCCTTGAGTTCATCCAAGACCCTCTTTGCATTAATCGGTGGAGCTGGCTGGTGGCTTTTTCCCCTCATTCCTCCTGGATTCTCCTGCAATGCCTGTCCTTTCCGTATTTCCCTATTCGGGCATGTCACTGTGAGCTTTCACCCTCCTCTCTCTGGAGTGATCATCCAGACTCACGGAAGACTTTAGGAGAATGAAAGCCTTATTTCAGGTCCAAGTTTTGGGAGATGAGCAATGGTTGGATTACCAGAATGATGCAAAGGACACGTTTCATTTTCGCCTCATGGTAGGTACCAACTGAATTACAGACTCCTGAATTACTCAAACAGCTCCAAGACAGAGAGTCCAATGTTTGCTTCCCCAATATTGAAAAGACAATAACTATTTGACTGATTGATTACTCATCATTGGTGTTTAGGGAATGCAGTATCGGTAAAATTTATTTTATCACTAGAAGACTTTTGTCACTACGCTTGTGCAAAAATCAGGGTCACCTTAACAAATATGGCAAGAGTCCACTGAGGCACAGGGCAGGTGGAGAGAGAACATCCAGAGCATACTCTACTTGAGACAGCAGCACCTGGGAAAGCTGGTTAAAGATGGGGAGGAAGAAAATGTCTCTACTGTGCACCAAGGAATTAGTTAGGAAATAGTGGGGTTCCCATACCTGCTTGGCAAGGTAGAGTTTGGTTATAGGAGATCTCTTGGTCCTGGATCTATATACATGGAGAAGCTGCCAAGGGGCCAGGAGCCAAAGGAAACCCAAGGGAATCCACACCAGAACAGTTTGCTCAAAACAAAGTGGCAGGTCCACCTCCGGGCTATCCAGGAATGAGGAATTCTGGGGGACAAAATGGAAGGGTTGTTGGACACACCCATTTTTGAAGGCAGAAGACCAGCCCCAAGCTTACCCCCACCTTCTCCCATTTCCAAAAAAGTTTAACTCAGATTTATATCCATATCCAGCCTGACCCTTTGACTAGTTGCTTTTTCCTATTCATCTCCATTGATATTATTTCACCTTTCAATGACATTGAGTGATTTTTCCAGCCAATCAAACCTCAAAAACCTTTCTTTCTATGAATCTAAGTAAATTTCTCCACCAGCTTCTCTGAGTAAACTCCACCACTGCATTTGCCAAGTTGTGGGAAGAAGAGGGACCAGCTGTTTCTCAATCCAGAGGAGAATATAGCTCCCTAGGATAGAGAAATTTGTTCCTCTTATTCTAGTTTTTAGCACTGATTGAACTCACTGGCAGACATTGAAACATGTACGCAGCAGAATGTTGGTCACACTGTGGCATTTAGCCTCCTCTGGCCCAGAGCTCTGAGATCAGAACCTGAGTGGACCTTTAGCACAGGAGTTGCAATGGCACTGTTGGATGGACGCTTATTCCCTTTTCGAGGTGAGGGTGGAGAGCGCCAGTTCTTTTATCTGAGTCATGTGAGAATAGATTTTTCTCTTCTTACAGATATTTTTTAATTGTTCTGTACAGATTAAAAAAAAATATGGAACGCTTCATGTATTTGCTTGTCATCCTTGCACAGGGGCCATGCTAATCTTCTCTGTATTGTTCCAATTTTAATATATGTGCTGCCGAAGCGAGCACTGTACAGATTTTTTAAAGAAAAGTTTGAGGTGCCCTGAGCAAGATGATCTGTCAAATATTTCTCAGAGAGAATTCTTGAAAGATGGCCTGGCAAGATCCTGGGGTTTATTAAGCCTCACCTTTCTGTGTCCTGGCCTTGAGGGCCCCTGGGGCCCAGGTGCTTTCTAAGATGGGAGGGACCTGTTACCCACATGCTCTGCTGTCTTGTTCCTGCTCTTTTCATCTCTCCATAAAGTTATCTGACTTAAAAATTCAGAAGAATTATGTATATTTAAACCATTTTAACAAACGCTAGAGGTGAATCTGATGTTGATGCTAGGCATTTGCAGACCATACTTTCTCAGAGTCGCTAAATCCAGAGTCCCTCTTGTTCTCTATTCCACAAACCACTTGGTACTGTCACTCCGTTTTGCAATTCTCTCCTCTCATGGTTCAAAATCATCTCAGTGCTCATGACGTCCCAATTTTCATCCCTGGCCTCGACCTGTAGTCCATATCACTAACTGCCAGTTCCTCTAGAACATATCATTATCATTCCAATATCAACACATCTCAGCAAGACTCAGTCATGGACCTTCTCTTTTTCCTCCACCCTACAAATGGCACAAAATCCCCCTCTTAACACTGATGAAATTGGAAGCCTTTTCCCTACTTATTTTTAGAGAAGACAATTTTGCAGCTAGCTAATCTGAGAAATCTAACAATAAACATATGTTAGAGAACAAATATATTACCTCTCCCACATGGAAATGCTTCTGGAAATATCATGACTTTTCTAAAAACAAAAAAAAAGCCCTGAGCCCTGAGCTTTAGACCAACTGCACATCTAACTTTTCTGGTTCTTATCGCTGGTCATTCTAGGCTAATATACTACTGTTCTGAGTTTGAGAAGAGTCAACAGTAAGAATAGGTGTGATTTCTCACCCAAAAGGTAGAGTTGCAGAACGTCTCCAGCATGATTCCTAGGGCACTTTTGGAATGAAGACTCTTATGTGACTTGTTTCTTCTTATTTCTTCTTTTGCTCAGAGAAGGTGGAAGGTGAGCAGCAGTGTGCTATCTTTCATTCTGATGTTCTGATTTTCCAAATAAAGGCAGGTCTCCTGAACTTTCATCCCAACAACTTAATCATTAACCTTGCTCAGATGAGTATTTACCTTATTTTAGTAAACAGACATGTGTGCTGAACCCCAGAAACAGGTAGACTCACCAGTCCCCAAAGTACCGGAAGACTCACTAGGTGTAGTCATACCGAAGAGGAACACGGAAAGGTGTCAGCAGAGCTGGCAGACAGATACAGAGTGGAGGAGTTTCCCTTCTCCTGAAGACACATGACCTAAATGAGAAGTATGGAGGGGAGAGTATGCACCCCTAAATATGCAGTTTCACTTCTGCTCTAAGGCCTCAGAGTTGATAGAAATGTGAAATATTCTTCTCCTCTGGATTTTTAATTAGCATAGAAGTTAAAACAGAAGTTAAAAATAGGGTAAAGTTCATTGAAAAAGTCATTATAACATAGCATATCCATTGTGAACCTACACATATATATACATAATTAATACAACAAAATGTTAACCTTGGCTGTTAGGATTGTGGTGATGTTTATTTCCCTTTTTGCTTGTGTGTAGTTTTTTATTTTTTCCATAATTATCAGGTATTATTTATGTAATAGTATTCTTAAAGCAATTTTTTTGTATTTTGGAAAAAAACACAGATGTAAAATTTACCATCCTGTTTTTAAGTGTACAGTTCAGTAGTGTTAAGTACATTCACACTGTTGGGCAACCATCTCTACAACTTTTCATCTTGCAAAACTGACACTCCATACCCATTAGAAAACAAATCCCCATTTCCCCATTTCCCTAATAAAGCAAATATTCTTTTAAAATCACAGCACCCTAAATTAACAGCAACTAGGTAAGCTTATCACATATTAAACTGCAAACACATCATTTGGAGGATCATGTGGAACCATTCTGGTCAGCTACACAAAAAAACACATCTTTGTTCTGTGGGTATACACAGACTGTATTTACAGAGATTAATTACAAGAGAGTAATGTATACTTTAATGTATACATACATACATATTTAAATGTATACTTTCATGCCTGGCCTATGGTTAACTATACCTTTGATTATCTTAAATTCACAAGTGATAATAATATTTGCCACTAGTACCAGTGGATGTGTTCTGGATTGTTATCTGAAAGATGTATACATTTTATTAGGACATTCATTCAGTTACCTTCTTATGAGAAGATAGTCATAAGATGGACTTCCACATTTTTCTATGTGCTTATAACAGTGTTAAAGTAATTTAGGCCTTGGAATGAGATCAGATCCAGAGTCAGATAAAGGCATGATATCAATATAATGGCTTTGGTACAGAACTCTGACCATACCAACAGAAATAAGCCGCAAAGATGTGTTAAAAAGAAAACCACATGTCCCAAAATGGAGTTACTTATGCTAGGCCAAGTCACCAAACCAGGGCTTAATACCTAACCTAATTACAGTTGAACCTCTCCCAGAAATGTCCTAACCCCTTCCCCTAAGAAAACAAATGTTCTTTTAAATCAGAGCACCTAAATTAACTGATCTTCAGGAATTCTCTGGTCAGCACCAAGGAGGTAATCTGTCACATTGGCGGCCCTCTCTCTACCCTCCAAAGGAAGAGGAGGTAATCTACCTAATAAGACCCCCTGCTCTTCCCACTAAGGGGTGGTAACCTTGCCTGAAAAAATCCTTTCTTTTGCTAATGACTTCCTTGCCCACCTCCTTGCTATTAAAACCTTGATTTTTTAAAATAAAAACCTCTTTCCAATAAAAACCTTCCTTGGAACTCCTCTCTAATTGGCAGATGAGATGCTACTGATTCATGAATTGCTAAATAAAGCCAACTCAGTCTTCAAATTCACTCGGTTGAGTTTTGTCTTTTAACAGATGGCATTATCATAGATTTTTTTTCTTTTATTTTAGTTACTGTCCATCAGCGTATAAGATGCCACAGATTCACTATTAATTTAGCCTTCTCTGTGCTACACTTTTCCCCGTGATCCCCCACACCATGTGTACTAAACATAATACCCCTCAATCCCCTTCTCCCACCCTCCCCACCCACTCTCCCACACCCCTCCCCTTTGGTAACCACTAGTTCCTTCTTGGAGTTTCTGAGTCTGCTGCTATTTTGTTTCATTGTTATACTCCACAAATGAGGGAAATCATTTGGCACTTGTCTTTCTCTGCCTGACTTATTTCACTGAGCATAATATCCTCCAGCTCTATCCATGTTGTTGCAAATGGTAGGATTCGTTTCTTTATTATGGCTGAATAGTATTCCATTGTGTGTATGTACCACCTCTTCTTTATCCAGTCATGTACTGATGGATACTTAGTACATGATGCTTCCATATCTTAGCTATTGTAAATAGTGCTGTGATAAACATAGGGGTGCATATGTCTTTTTGAATCTGAGAAGTTGTATTCTTTGGGTAAATTCCAAGGAGTGGGATTCCAGGGTCAAATGGTATTTCTATTTTTAGTTTTTTGAGGAACCTCCATATTGCTTTCCACAATGGTTGAACTAGCTTACATTCCCACCAGCAGTGTAGGAGGGTTCCCCTTTCTCCGCATCCTCGCCAGCATTTGTTGTTCTTAGTCTTTTGGATGCTGGCCATCCTTACTGGTGTGAGGTGATATCTCATTGTGGTTTTAATTTGCATTTCCCTGATGATTACTGATGTGGAGCATCTTTTCATGTGTCTGTTGGCCATCTGAATTTCTTCTTTGGAGAACTGTCTCTTCATATCCTCTGCCCATTTTTAAATCAGGTTATTTGCTTTTTGGGTGTTGAGGCGTGTAAGTTTTTCATTTTCTTTGGGTAATTTATTTCTAGTTTCATACCTTTGTGGTCTGAGAAACTGGCTGGTACAATTTCAATCTTTCTGAATTTACTGAGGCTCTTTTGGTGGCCTAGCATATGATCTATTCTTGAAAATGTTCCATGTGCACTTGAGAAGAATGTGTATTCTTCTGCTTTTGGGTTTGGAGTTCTGTAGATGTCTATTACGTCCATCTGTTCTATTGTGTTTTTCAGTGCCTCTGTCTCCTTACTTATTTTCTGTCTGGTTGATCTGTGCTTCAGAGTGAGTGGAGTGTTGAAGTCTCCTAGAATGAATGCATTGCATTCTATTTCTCCTTTTAATTCTGTTAGTATTTGTTTCACATATGTAGGTGCTCCTGTGTTGGGTGCATAGATATTTATAATGGTTATACATTCTCATTGGATTGACCCCTTTATCATTATGTAATGTCCTTCTTTGTCTCCTGTGACTTTCTTTGTTTTAAAGTCTATTTTGTCTGATAGAAGTACTGCAACTCCTGCTTTTTTCTCCCAATTAGTTGCATGAAATATGTTTTTCCATCCCTTCACTTTTAGTCTGTGTATGTCTTTGGGTTTAAAGTGAGTCTCTTGTAGGCAGCATATAGATGGGTCTTGTTTTTTTATCCATTCAGTGACTCTACATCTTTTGATTGGTGCATTCAGTCCATTTACATTTAGGGTGATTATAAATAGGTATGTACTTATTGCCATTGCAAGCTTTAGATGTGTGGTTACCAAAGGCTCAAAGTTAATTTCCTAACTATCTAAGAGTCTAACTTAACTCTCTTAATATGCTATTACAAACACAATCTAAAGGTTCTTTTTTTTTCTTCCTCCTTTTTCTTCCTCCTCCATTCTTTATATATTAGGTATCATATTCTGTACTGTTTGTCTATCCCTTGATTGACTTTGGGGATAGTTAATTAATTTTGCATTTGCTTAGTAATTAGCTGTTCTACTTTCTTTACTGTGTTTTTATTACCTCTGGTGACAGCTATTAAACCTTAGGAACACTTTCATCTATAGCAGTCCCTCCAAAATACACTGTAGAGACAGTTTGTGGGAGGTAGATTCTCTCAGTTTTTGCTTATCTGGAAATTGTTTAAGCCCTCCTTCAAATTTAAATGATAACTTTCCCAGATAAAGTATTCTTGGTTTGAGGCCCTTCTGCTTCATTGCATTAAATACATCACGCCACTCCCTTCTGTCCTGTAAGGTTTCTGCTGAGAAGTCTGATGATAGCCTGACGGGCTTTCCTTTGTATGTAATCTTCTCTCTCTGGCTGCTTTTAATAGTCTGTCCTTATGCTTGATCTTTGCCATTTTAATTACTGTATGTCTTGGTGTTGTCTTCCTTGGGTCCCTTGTATTGGGAGATCTGTGCATCTCCATGGCCTAAGACACCATCTCCTTCCCCAGATTGGGGAAGTTTTCAGCAATTACCTTCTCAAAGACCCTTTCTATCTCTTTTTCTCTTTCTTCTTCTTCTGGTACCCCTATAATGCGAATATTGTTCTGTTTGGATTGGTCACCCAGTTCTCTCAATATTCTTTCATTCTTAGAGATTGTTTTTTCTCTCTGTGCCTCAGCTTCTTTGTATTACTCTTCTCTAGTTTCTTTTTCATTTATCGTCTCCTCCACTGTATCCAATCTGCATTTAATACCCTCCTTTGTGCTCTTCAGTGATTGGATCTCCAATCGGAATTCATTCCTGAGTTCTTGAATCTTTCCGTACCTCCATGAGCATGTTAATGACTTTTATTTTGAACTCCCTTTCAGGAACATGAGGTCGATGTCATTTAAATCTTTCTCAGGAGCATTAATAATTTTACTCTGAAACAGATTACTTTGGCATTTCATATTTGTATATTGTGCCCTCTAGTGCCCAGAATCTCTACTCCCTGGAGCTACTCAGCCCCTGAAGCAATGTCGGGGGTCACAGGGGAATAGTATTGGTGCCTTGCGGGAGGACAGAGCTGTTTCCTGCTTCCTGGCTGCTATGCCTGCCTCCACTGCCTGAACCAGTGGGCTGAGCACACAGGTATAAGCCTCTATGCTTTGTGTTTGTAGTTGCTGTAGACAGATCTTCCCTCTGGCTGGCCTAACACCAGGGTAGGGTTTGCCAGTTTGCAAGCCAGGTGGGGCTGGCCAGGGGAAATGCGCAGTAGGCTGCGTATCATGGGTGGGGTCCTTGGAGCTGTGCAGCCAGCCAGGGAGCTGGAGCACCTGAAGATCATCTAAGGAGGAAGATTTCTTTTTCCTCCTTAAATATGAGAGTCTATATGGCAAAGCTCCCAACCTGCTGGGCAGAGTGCACCCGGACAATTTTGTCTACCTGTCCTCTCTCCTGAGCAGTCAGCTCTGTGCAATCCTTGCCCCTTTAGCAGCCCTCCTGCTAAGGGCTTCCTTGTTAGGAAGTCTCTCAGACTGCCCTCCTTTCTTTCATTCCAGAGTAGCCGGATACGGATCCCTGCTTTCCACAAGTGGTTGGAATCTCACTCTCTACAGGAATTCTGTCTTAGTTTTCCAACCCAATAATCACGAGGGTATCATGCAAGCACCATGAAATTTGGCTTGTGCTCCCAGTGCAGATCTCCAGAGTTAGGTATTCAGCAGTCTGAGGCCTGCTCTCCCTCCCCGCTCTATTTCTCTTCCTCCTGCCACTGAGCTGGGGTGGGGAAGGGCTTAGGTCCTGCCGGGCCACAGCTTTGGTACGTTACCCTGTTCTGTGAGGTCTGCTCTTTTCTCCAGGTGTATGCAGTCTGGTGCAGTCCTCTTTCCTGTTGCTCTTTCAGGGTTAGTTGTATTAATTATATTTTCGTATTATATGTGGTTTTAGGAGGAAGTCTGTGTCTCACGTCTGACGCCGCCATCTTTAATCCGGCATATCATAGATTTTTAAAAGGCCATCAGTGAGGGCACAAAGAAACCTAAATTTTTTTTAAAAGTAAGGAAGAAGGCAGAACTTCCGGGAATATGGCGGTGTGAGCATGGCAGCGGAAATCTCCCAAAACCAACTATATTTATGAAAATACAACTATTCCTAAAAGAGAGACCAGAAGATACAAGATGGCACCCAGCCTGCAGCTACGCCTGAGAGGACTCGGCACCCTTGTGAAGCAGGTAAGATACAGAACCACACCCGGCGGGACCCGAGCACTCCCCCACCCCAGCGCACTGGCAGGAGGAGAGGATTCAGAGAGGGGAAGCATAGGCCCGCGAAATAACCAGTCCTGGTGATCTGCGCCAGGAGCACTGACACACTTCGCATGGTGTTTCGGAGATTGGAGAGGCAGAGGTGCAGGATCCAAGACGGCAGGTCCACTCAGCCAGCTCCCTGGGACAGAAGAAAAGTGTGCACTTTTTTAGGGGCCTTAAAGAGACAGGGGCCCAATGGAGGAGCAGGATCACCCCAGAGCACTCAGCCAAGCACGCTGGGAGTCCTGGGGAATTTCACTCCCCTTGGACTGCGGCTGGGAAAAGCAGTCGCACCGAGAATTCCCACAGAAATCAGCAGCCTCCCATTCGTTCCCTCCCAGGCCAGAGTCACAAAGGGCCTGGCGGAGCAGCATGGTTGAGGAATAGTCAAGAAGCAGTGCCACCTACAGGATCCTCACAGAAACTACACCCGGCATGCATTTTTTTCTCTATTTTCCCTTTCTTCTTTTTTTCTTTTTCTGACCACTTCTATCACCATAAAAGACAGAGGAATATGGTAAAAACAGAGCTTACCCAGACAACCCCAGACCAATGGGATGGACATGCACAATCTTCCTGAAAAAGAATTCAGAATAAAAGTCATAACCATACTGATGGATCTATAGAGAGATATGCAAGAGCTGAGGGAGGAAGTGAGGGAAGTGAGGAAAGACAATGCAGAGATGAGACAAGCGATCGATGGGCTTAGCAGCAGACTGGACGAGATGCAAGAGACTGTTAATGGAATAGAAATTAGAGAACAGGAATACAGAGAAGCTGAGGCAGAAGGAGATAAAAGGATCTCTAGGAATGAAAGAATTTTAAGAGTACTGTGTGACCAATCCAAACGGAACAATATTCCCATTATAGGAGTACCAGAGGAAGAACAGAGAGAAAAAGGGATAAAAAGTGTCTTTGAAGAAATAATTGCTGAAAACGTCCCCAAGCTGGGGAAGGAAATAGTCTCTCAAACCATGGAAGCCCACATATCCCCCAACACAAGGGACCCAAGGAAGACAACACCAAGATACATAATAATTAAAATGGCAAAGATCAAAGATAAGGACAGAGTATTAAGGGCAGCTAGAGAGAGAACCAAGAATATTGTATCCAGCATGATTCTCATTTAAATTTGAGGGGGGGATTAAACAATTTCCAGATAAGTGAAAGCTGAGGGAATTTGCCTCCCATAAACCACCTCTTCAGGATATCTTAAAGGGACTGCTCTAGATGGAGGCACCCTTAAGGCTAAAAAGATGTCACCAGAGAAAATAAAATCATAGCAAAGAAAGCAGACCATCCAAATACTAACTAAAGGCAAAGAATAAAACACCTAGTATATAAAGAAGAGAGGAGGAAGAATAAGAAGGGAGAGAAATAAAGAATCATCAGACTGTGTTTACAATAACTTAACAAGAAAGTTATGTTAGACTGTTAGATAGTAGAGAAGCTACCATTGAACCTTTGGTAACCACAAATCAAAAGCCAGTAATGGCAATAAGTACATATCTACCGAAAATCACCCTAAATGTAAATGGACTGAATGCACCAATCAAAAGACACAGAATTACTGAATGGATAAAAAAGCAAGACCCATCTATATGCTGCTTACAAGAGACTCACCTCAAACCCAAATATATACACAGACTAAAGGTGAAGGGATGGAAAAATATATTTCATGCAAACAACAAGGAGAAAAAAGCAGGTGTTGCAGTACTTGTATCAGACAAAATAGACTTCAAAACGAAGAAAGTAGCAAGAGATAAAGAAGGACATTACATAATGATAAAGGGGTCAGTCCAACAAGAAGATATAACCATTATAAATATATATGCACCCAACACAGGAGCGCCAGCATATGTGAGACAAATACTAACAGAATTAAAGGAGGAAATAGACAGCAATGCATTCATCTTAGGAGACTTCAACACACCACTCACTCCAGAGGACACATCAACCAGACAGAAAATAAGTAAAGACACAGAGGCACTGAACAACACACTAGAACAGATGGACCTAACAGACATCTACAGAACTCTACACCCAAAAGCAACAGGATACACATTCTTCTCAAGTGCACATGGAACATTTTCCAGAATAGACCACATACTAGGCCACAAAAAGAACCTCAGTAAATTCAAAAATATTGAAATCCTACCAACCAACTTCTCAGATCACAAAGGTATAAAACTAGAAATAAATTTTAGAAAGAAATCAAAAAGGCTCACAAATACATGGAGACTTAACAACATTCTCCTAATTAATCAATGGGTTAACGACCAAATCAAAACAGAAATCAAAGAATATATGGAGACTAATGATAACAACAACACAAAGCCACAACTTCTGTGGGACGCAGCAAAGGCAGTTCTAAGAGGAAAGTATATTGCAATCCAGGCCTATTTAAAGAAGGAAGAACATTTCCAAATGAATAGTCTAAAGACACAATTACTGAAATTGGAAAAAGAAGAACAAATGAGGCCCAAAGTCACCAGAGGAGGTACATAATAAAGATCAGAGAAGAAATAAATAAAATTGAGAAGAATAAAACAATAGAAAAAATCAATGAAACCAAGAGCTGGTTCTTTGAAAAAATAAACAAAATAGATAAACCCCTAGCCAGACTTAATAAGAGAAAAAGAGAATCTACACACATAAACAGAATCAGAAAGGAGAAAGGAAAAATAACGACGGACCCCACAGAAATACAAAGAATTATAAGAGAATATTATGAGAATCTATATGCTGACAAGCTGGAAAATGTAAAAGAAATGGACAACTTCTTAGAAAAACACAACCTTCCAACACTGACCAAGCAAGAAACAGAAAAACTAAACAGACCAATCACCGGCAACGAAATTGAATCAGTAATCAAAAAACTACCCAAGAACAAAACCCCCAGGCCAGGTGGATTTACCTCTGAATTCTACCAGACATATAGAGAAGAAATAACACCCATTCTCCTTAAAGTTTTCCAAAAAATAGAAGAGGAGGGAATACTTCCAAACTCATTCTATGAAGCCAGCAACACTCTAATACCAAAACCGGGCAAAGACCTCACCAAAAAAGGAAAATTACAGACCAATATCCTTGATGAACGTAGATGCAAAAATACTCAACAAAATATTAGCAAACCGAATTCAAAAATACATCAAGAGGATCATACACCATGATCAAGTGGGATTCATCCCAGGGATGCAAGGATGGTACAATATTCGAAAATCCATCAACATTATCCACTACATCAACAAAAAGAAGAACAAAAACCACATGATCATCTCCACAGATGCTGAAAAAGCATTTGACAAAATTCAGCATCCATTCATGATTAAAACTCTCAACAAAATGGGTATAGAGGGCAAGTACCTCAACATTATAAAGGCCATATATGACAAATCCACGGATAACATCATACTTAACAGTGAGAAGCTGAAAGCTTTTCATCTAAGATCGGGAACAAGACAGGGATGCCCACTCTTTCCACTGTTATTCAACATAGTACTGGAGGTCCTAGCCACGGCAATCAGACAAAACAAAGACATACAAGGCATCCAGATTGGTAAAGAAGAAGTCAAATTGTCACTATTGCAGATGACATGATATTGTACATAAAAAACCCTGAAGACTCCACTCCAAAACTACTAGAACTAATATCTGAATTCAGCAAAGTTTCATGATACAAAATTAACACACAGAAATCTGTGGCTTTCCTATACACTAACGATGAACTAACAGAAAGAGAAATCAGAAAAACAATTCCATCACAATTGCATCAAAAAGAATAAAATACTTAGGAATAAACCTAACGAAGGAAGTGAAAGACCTGTACTCTGAAAACTACAAGACACTCCTAAGAGAAATTAAAGAGGACTCTAACAAATGGAAATGCATCCAATGCTCTTGGCTAGGAAGAAAAAATATTGTTAAAATGGCTATACTTCCTAAAGCAATCTACAGATTCAACACAATCCCTATCAAACTACCAACAGCTTTCTTTAATGAACTCGAACAAAAATTCTAAAATTCATATGGAACCACAAAAGACCCCGAATAGCCAAAGCAATCCTGAGAAGGAGAAATAAAACAGGGGAATTATGCTCCCTGACTTCAAGCTCTACTACAAAGTCACAGTAATCAAGACAATTTGGTATTGGCACAAAAACAGACCCACAGACCAGTGGAACAGAATAGAAAATCCAAACATTAACCCAAACATATACAGTCAATTAATATTTGATAAAGGAGCCTTGGATATACAATGGGGAGATGACAGCCTCTTCAGTAGCTGGTGTTGGAAAAACTGGACAGCTACATGTAAGAGAATGAAACTGGACTACTGTCTAGTCCCATACACAAAGGTAAACTCAAGGTGGATCAAAGACCTGAATGTAAGTCATGAAACCATAAAACTCTTAGAAAAAAACATAGGCAAAAATCTCTTGGACATAAACATGAGCAACTTCTTCATGAACGTATCTCCCAGGCAAGGGAAACAAAAGCAAAAATGAACAAGTGGGACTATATCAAGCTGAAATACTTCTGTACAGCGAAGGACACCATCAGTAGAACAAAAAGATATCCTACAGTATGGGAGAATATATTCATAAGTGACGTATCCAATAAAGGGTTGACATCCAAAATAAATAAAGAACTCACACACCTCAACAAACAAAAAGCAAATAATCCAATTAAGAAATGGACAGAGGACATGAATAGCCACTTCTCCAAAGAAGAAATTCAGATGGCCAACAGGCACATGAAAAGATGCTCCACATCGCTAATCATCAGAGAAATGCAGATTAAAACCACAATGAGATATCACCTCACACCAGTGAGGATGGCCAACATCCAAAACACAAACAACAACAAATGTTGGCGAGGATGTGGAGAAAAGGGAACCCTCCTACACTGCTGGTGGGACTGCAAATTAGTTCAACCATTGTGGAAAGCAGTATGGAGGTTCTTCAGAAAACTCAAAATAGAAATACCATTTGACCCAGGAATTCCACTCCTAGGAATTTACCCTAAGAATGCAGCAGCCCAGTTTGAAAAAGACATGTGCACCCCTATGTTTATCGCAGCACTATTTACAATAGCCAAGAAATAGAAGCAACCTAAGTGTCCATCAGTAGATGAATGGATAAAGAAGATGTGGTACATATACACAATGGAATATTATTCAGCCATAAGAAGAAAACAAATCCTACCATTTGCAACAACATGGATGGAGCTAGAAGGTATTATGCTCAGTGAAATAAGCCAAGCCGAAAAAGACAAGTATCAAATGATTTCAGTCATATGAGGAGCATAAGAGCAAAGAAAAAAACTGAAAGAGAAAAACAGCAGCAGACTCCCAGAACCCAAGAATGGACTAATAGTTACCAAAGGGAAAAGGACTGGGGAGGATGGGCAGGAAGGGAGGGACAAGGGGGAAAAAGGGGTATTATGATTAGCAGACGTAATGTTGGGGGGGAGCGGGGTGGGCTGTACAACTCAGAGAAGACAAGTAGTGATTATGTAGCATGTCACTACGCTTATGGACAGTGACTGTAATGGGGTTGGTGGGGGGGACCTGATGAAGGGGGTCGTTTAATAACCATAACATTGCACATGTAATTGTAGATTAATGATACCAAAATAAATTATATATATATATATATGTATTAAAAAGTAAGGAAGAAACTTAAATGAATCAAACCAGGAGTTGGTTTTGGACCATGGGTCATATCTAGCTGACTCATGTTTTTGTGTGGTCTTGACGCTAAGAATGGCTTTTACTATTTCAATTACAAAATGTAAAAAAAGACTACTCAGCATGAACAGTCTTTCTATAAGTATTTCTCGATTTTAATTTTTGGCACAGAAAGTCCAAAATATTTACTATTTGACCCTTTAAAGAATATTTTGCCAACCCTTGAACTAAACTCCAGAAATGACAAGACCTTTATAAGACAAAAGAGAGGCACAGCAGATTTCATCTATGCCTGAAACAGAGCAGGGAGGGGAAATCTACCCTCAGTGTGGTTCAGAAGAAACCAGCCTACCTTCTTACCAAGTTTCCTAGGCTATGTGTGGGGCTAGTGTTACCGATTAGAATCTAGAGGAGCCCAGAAACAGTCTAGGCTGCACAGCCCCTGGTGCTGCGCCACACTGGTCTTCATCTAGTGCTGGGACAGGGCTACCAAAAGGGAGGCGGCCGGAAAGCCGAGGGAAACCCCAGGCACTCTGAGCTTGCACCTGTAGAAGACTAGGGCAGAGGGAACAGAACTGAGAGAAACCCCTGCACTGCAGTCCCACCACCACAGAGAGAAAGGCAGCCCCGTCCTCCTTGGAATGGCCAAGAGAGGCAGCAGGCCACAGGGCCGAATGAGCGCTCCCAAGAACATGGGAATCGGGGGGCAGGACTGGTGGCAAAGAGATCTCTGCCATAACCCACAGAGCTTTACCAAGATTTTTCCACTTGAGTCCTGCCATCAGAACCAAAAGAAGTATGAGCCCAAAGGTGTACCTTGTTCCAATTTGGATCCCATAGGGCCACAGCTCACCTTTACTGGCTATTCCGGTGAGTTAAATAGATAGCAATTGAGCTTTTTGGCTCTCACAAGCCAAGCCATTTTTCAGATTGTATTTATCCAATTATTCTTCCCTTCTGGTGTCAATGATGTGGGATTTTGGTTGTCTGATCAACCATTTGTGGTGATTTCTGTCAGGCGGCATTCAACAGGAATCCATTCTGTGACAGGTGGCAGACAACAGGAAATCTGGGTTTGTTAGCCTTGTTTGTTGGTTGTGCCTGTTTATCATGAAGATTCTGGTATTTTCGGGCATTTTTAACTAAGTTTGAGAAGTTATATGTGCTTCTGATCAAACATAGAATACACTGTGTACACTTGATTTGTATGTACACTTAATAAGGATATACACCCTATAGTTCTAAGGATCAGAGCCTTCTTCCTCCCTCTATTAATTGTCAATATCTTCAAAATCCATTCCTTTAGGAGCTAAGTTTGACCAAAGAGGAGAAATGAGAAAATCTGATGAGAGAAATAATTGGGACAATCCCGGCTCATCTAAAGTGGTGAGGCTACTGCTGCACTGGTAGGTACTAGACAGCTTGTCCTGCACGCTCCATAGCCAAACTCCAAGGGCTTTTCAGAAAATTCACAAATATCTGAAATTGTTTTCCCTCATGACCCAGCTGGCCTGCTGAACACCAGATTTCCCATACTGGCCTCTTTGATGCCCTCCAACTGAACAGTTTAATCCAGGAAAACCCTCATTATTCCCAAACTGTGTGTTTTTCTTCCTTCCTATCTGTCTCTTTAATAAATTCTGGTTTTTGTCTTTGTTCATTGACAGTAGTGTAATGACAGTCTCCCTCATGTATGAAAGAACTTGCATACCAACTTCTAACTAAATGTCTGAGTTATTCTTTGACAATGATGTCAGTTGTCTATCTCTCATCTATTGACTGCATTTATCTAGCAAATAGTTGTGAGAGCAAATTGACTATGCTTGGAAATGTTCACTGGGACTGAAGAGAGGCGCTAATGAGGGTATGGTATGAGTGTGTCATTTTGTAAAAATAAAATATAACCCCCCTATGATGTCTATTGCAAATAAGAGGCACAAAAAGTGTCTGGTAGAACTTATAATCATGTTTTTAAGCAAGCAGAATTTGTATTTGCTTGTGCTTAAGACATTTTGAGCAATAAAAAGAGAGGGTGGGACTTCCGGGAAGATGGCGGTGTGAGCAGGGCGGCAGAAATCTCCTCCCAACACTATATTTATCTACGAAAACACAGCAAATACATCTATTCCTAAAAGAGAGACGAGAATACACAGGAAAGCGGACAGCGTGCAGCTACACCCGAGAGCACTCAGCACCCCAAGAGGCGGTTAAGATACGGAGCCGCGACCCGGTGGGACCCGAGCACTCCCCCACCCCAGCGCACCGGCGGGAGGAGAGGATTCAGAGCCGGGAGGGAGTGGAAGTACACCCCGCGAAGTAGCCAGCCCTGGTGACCTGCACGGGGAGCGCTGACCCACATTGCGCAGTGCAGCGGAGACTGGGGAGACAGAGCGGCAGGATCTGAGCAGGGAACGCGCCAGGGTGCTTGCAGCCGGCTCCCGGGAAGGAAAAAAAAAGCGCACGCTTTCTTCAGCGGTCTTAAAGAGACAGGAGCCCAGCGGAGGAGCCGGATCGCCCCAGCACACTCAGCCCAGCAGGCTGGGAGTCCTGGGGAGTTTCAGACACCTTAGCTGGCGACTGAGGAAGCGTAGCCATACTTAACACTTCTCACTGAGATCAACAGCCTCCTATTCGTTCCCACCCCTGCCAGAGCGATAAAGGGCCCTGCGGAGCGGCACAGTCACAGCTGTGGAATAGTGGGGCAATAGCGCCACCTAGAGCATTCCCACAGAATCTATGTCCGGTGGGCATTTTTTTTGTTTTTTTTTGTTTTGTTTTTGTTTTTTCTTTTCTTTCTTTTTTTCTTTTTTTTTCTTTTTTTCTCTTTTTTTTCTCTTCTCTTTTTAAAGTCTTAAAGAGCCCAGCTGACATACGTGGCAACTATCAGTGACCAACTCTATAGCCATGAAAAGACAGAGGAATATGGTTCAGACCAAAATCAACCAGACAACCCCAGAGAGGGAGTCTGAAGGGATGGAAATGCACAGTCTTCCTGAAAAAGAATTCAGAATAAAAGTCATAACCATGCTGATGGACCTACAGAGAAATGTGCAAGAGCTGAGGGAGGAAGTGAGGGAACTGAGGAAAGACAATGCAGATCTCAGACAAGCGATCGACGGGCTAAACAGCAGAATGGATGAGATGCAAGAGACTGTTAATGGAATAGAAAACAGAGAACAGGAGTACAGAGCAGCTGAAGCAGAGAGAGATAAAAGGATTTCTAGGAATGAAAGAATATTAAGAGAACTGTGTGACCAAACCAAACGGAACAACATTCGCATTATAGGAGTACCAGAGGAAGAGGAGAGAGAAAAAGGGATAGAAAGTGTCTTTGAAGAAATAATTGCTGAAAACTTTCCCTCGCTGGGGAAGGAAGTAGTCTCGCAGTCCACCGAAGCTCATAGATCTCCCAACACAAGGGACCCAAGGAAGACAACACCAAGACACATAATAATTAAGATGGCAAAGATCAAAGATAAAGACAGGGTATTAAAGGCAGCTAGAGAGAGAAAAAAGATCACCTACAAAGGAAAACCCATCAGACTATCATCAGACTTCTCAACAGAAACCTTACAGGCCAGAAGAGAATGGCATGATATATTTAACATTATGAAACAGAAGGGCCTCGAACCAAGAATATTGTATCCAGCACAACTATCATTTAAATATGATGGAGGGATTAAACAATTTCCAGACAAACGAAAGTTGAGAGAGTTTGCCTCTCATAAACCACCACTACAGGATATCTTAAATGGACTGCTCTAGATGGAAGCACCCCTAAGGCTAAAAGATGTCACCAGAGAAAATAAAATCATAGCAAAGAAAGCAGACCATCCAAATACTAACTAAAGGCAAAGAATAAAACACCTATTATAGAAAGAATGGAGGAGGAGGAATAAGAAGGGAGAGAAATAAAGAAACAACAGACTGTGTTTACAATAACTTAACAAGAAAGTTAAGTTAGATTGTTAGATAGTAAAGAAGCAACCCTTGAACCCTTGGTAACCACGAATCTAAAGCCAGCAATGGCAATAAATACATACCTATCAATCATCACCCTAAATGTAAATGGACTGAATGCACCAATCAAAAGACACAGAGTAACAGAATGGATAAAAAAGCAAGACACATCTGTATGTTGCCTACAAGAAACTCACATCAAATCCAAAGATATACACAGACTAAAAGTGAAGGGATGGAAAAAGATATTTCATGCAAACAACAAAGAGAAAAAAGCAGGTGTTGCAGTACTTGTATCAGACAAAATAGACTTCAAAACGAAGAAAGTAGCAAAAGATAAAGAAGGACATTACATAATGATAAAGGGGTCAGTCCAACAAGAAGATATAACCATTATAAATATATATGCACCCAACACAGGAGCGCCAGCATATGTGAGACAAATACTAACAGAATTAAAGGAGGAAATAGACAGCAATGCATTCATCTTAGGAGACTTCAACACACCACTCACTCCAGAGGACAGATCAACCAGACAGAAAATAAGTAAAGACACAGAGGCACTGAACAACACACTAGAACAGATGGACCTAACAGACATCTACAGAACTCTACACCCAAAAGCAACAGGATACACATTCTTCTCAAGTGCACATGGAACATTTTCCAGAATAGACCACATACTAGGCCACAAAAAGAACATCAGTAATTTCAAAAATATTGAAATCCTACAAACCAACTTCTCAGATGACCAAGGTATAAAACTAGAAATAAATTTTAGAAAGAAATCAAAAAGGCTCACAAATACATGGAGACTTAACAACACTCTCCTAATTAATCAATGGGTTAACGACCAAATCAAAACAGAAATCAAAGAATATATGGAGACTAATGACAACAACAACACAAAGCCACAACTTCTGTGGGACGCAGCAAAGGCAGTTATAAGAGGAAAGTATATTGCAATCCAGGCCTATTTAAAGAAGGAAGAACATTCCCAAATGAATAGTCTAAAGACACAATTACTGAAATTGGAAAAAGAAGAACAAATGAGGCCCAAAGTCACCAGAAGGAGGGACATAATAAAGATTAGAGAAGAAATAAATAAAATTGAGAAGAATAAAACAATAGAAAAAATCAATAAAACCAAGAGCTGGTTCTTTGAAAAAATAAACAAAATAGATAAACCCCTAGCCAGACTCATTAAGAGAAAAAGAGAATCTACACACATAAACACAATCAGAAATGAGAAAGGAAAAATCACGACGGACCCCACAGAAATACAAAGAATCATAAGAGAATATTATGAGAATCTATATGCTAACAAGCTGGGAAACATAGAAGAAATGTACAACTTCTTAGAAAAATACAACCTTCCAAGACTGACCAAGCAAGAAACAGAAAAACTAAACAGACCAATCACCAGCAACGAAATCGAATCGGTAATCAAAAAACTACCCAAGAACAAAACCCCTGGGCCTGATGGATTCACCTCTGAATTCTACCAGACATATAGAGAAGAAATAACACCGATTCTCCTTAAAGTTTTCCAAAAAATAGAAGAGGAGGGAATACTTCCAAACTCATTCTATGAAGCCAGCATCACTCTAATACCAAAACCGGGCAAAGACCTCACCAAAAAAGAAAATTACAGACCAATATCCCTGATGAACGTAGATGCAAAAATACTCAACAAAATATTAGCAAACTGAATTCAAAAATACATCAAGAGGATCATACACCATGATCAAGTGGGATTCATCCCAGGAATGCAAGGATGGTACAACATTCGAAAATCCATCAACATCATCCACCACATCAACAAAAAGAAGAACAAAAACCACATGATCATCTCCATAGATGCTGAAAATGCACTTGACAAAATTCAGCATCCATTCCTGATTAAAACTCTCAACAAAATGGGTATAGAGGGCAAGTACCTCAACATCATAAAGGCTATATATGACAAACCCACAGCTAAAATCGTACTTAACGGTGAGACGCTGAAAGCTTTTCATCTAAGATCGGGAACAAGACAAGGATGCCCACTCTCTCCACTGTTATTCAACATAGTACTGGAGGTCCTAGCCACGGCAATCAGACAAAACAAAGACATACAAGGCATCCAGATTGGTAAAGAAGAAGTCAAATTGTCACTATTTGCAGATGACATGATACTGTACATAAAAAACCCTAAAGATTCCATTCCAAAACTACTAGAACTAATATCTGAATTCAGCAAAGTTGCAGGATACAAAATTAACACACAGAAATCTGTTGCTTTCCTATACACTAATGATGAACTAACAGAAAGAGAAATCAGAAAAACAATTCCATTCACAATTGCATCAAAAAGAATAAAATACCTAGGAATAAACCTAAAGAAGGAAGTGAAAGACCTGTACTCTGAAAACTACAAGACACTCCTAAGAGAAATTAAAGAGGACACTAACAAATGGAAATGCATCCCATGCTCTTGGCTAGGAAGAATAAATATTGTCAAAATGGCTATACTACCTAAAGCAATCTACAGATTCAATGCAATCCTATCAAACTACCAACAGCTTTCTTCAATGAACTGGAACAAATAATTCTAAAATTCATATGGAACCACAAAAGACCCCGAATAGCCAAAGCAATCCTGAGAAGGAGGAATAAAACGGGGAATTATGCTCCCTGACTTCAAGCTCTACTACAAAAGCCACAGTAATCAAGACAATTTGGTATTGGCACAAAAACAGACCCACAGACCAGTGGAACAGAATAGAAAATCCAAGCATTAACCCAAACATATACAGTCAATTAATTTTTGATAAAAGTGCCTTGGATATACAATGGGGAGATGACAGCCTCTTCAGCAGCTGGTGTTGGAAAAACTGGACAGCTACATGTAAGAGAATGAAACTGGACTACTGTCTAGCCCCATACACAAAGGTAAATCAAGGTGGATCAAAGACTTGAATGTAAGTCATGAAACCATAAAACTCTAAGAAAAAAACATAGGCAAAAATCTCTTGGACATAAACATGAGCAACTTCTTCATGAACATATCTCCCGGGCAAGGGAAACAAAAGCAAAAATGAACAAGTGGGACTATATCAAGCTGAAAAGCTTCTGTACAACAAAGGACACCATCAGTAGAACAAAAGACATCCTACAGTATGGGAGAATATATTCATAAAAAACGTATCTGATAAAGGGTTGACATCCAAAATATATAAAGAACTCATGCACCTTAACAAACAGAAAGCAAATAATCCAATTAAGAAATGGGCAGAGGACATGAATAGACACTTCTCCAAAGAAATTCAGATGGCCAACAGGCACATGAAAAGATGCTCCACATCACTAATCATCAGAGAAATGCAGATTAAAACCACAATGAGATATCACCTCACACCAGTGAGATGGCCAACATCCAAAACACAAACAACAACAAATGTTGGCGAGGATGTGGAGAAAAGGGAACCCTCCTACACTGCTGGTGGGACTGCAAATTAGTTCAACCATTGTGGAAAGCAGTATGGAGGTTCCTCAAAGACTCAAAATAGAAATACCATTTGACCCAGGAATTCCACTCCTAGGAATTTACCCTAAGAATGCAGCAGCCCAATTTGAAAAGGACAGATGCACCCCTACGTTTATTGCAGCACTATTTACAATAGCCAAAAATGGAAGCAACCTAAGTGTCCATCAGTAGATGAATGGATAAAGAAGATGTGGTACATATACACAATGGAATATTATTCAGCCATAAGAAGAAAACAAATCCTACCATTGCAACAACATGGATGGAGCTAGAGGGTATTATGCTCAGTGAAATAAGCCAGGCGGAGAAAGACAAGTATCAAATGATTTCACTCATCTGTAGAATATAAGAACAAAGAAAAAAACTGAAGGAACAAAACAGCAGCAGACTCACAGAACCCAAGAACGGACTAATAGTTACCAAAGGGAAAGGGACTGGGGAAAATGGGCGGAAAGGGAGGGATAAGAGGGAAAAAGGGGCATTACGATTAGCAAATATAATGTTGGGGGGGCACGGGGAGGGCAGTACAGCTCAGAGAAGACAAGTAGTGATTCTATAGCATCTCACTACGCTGATGGACAGTGACTGTAATGGGGTTGGTGGTGGGGACCTGATGAAGGGATAGTTTAATAATCGTAATATTGCACATGTAATTGTAAATTAATGATAATAAAATAAATTATATTAAAAAAAATAAATAAATAACAATACTGTGTTATGAATATGCCTGTAATGCTATATGCCATAAAAATTACATAACCATTCATTCATCAGAATATAGGCTGGGCTATTTGAAAGCAATCATATTGCTGGTTCTTCGTTATAAAGTACACGAATTGTTATACCTGTAAATAAATACAAATATGTTTTACACATGGGCGCCTTCTCATCTTTGATGTCCAGTGTTAGTAATACGTATAACATCTATAAGGGTTTTGTATCATATGATACAATATTGATGTAGGTAAGGATCAGACGACACACCTTCTAATCTGACTACAGAAACTTACAGTATCCAAAAATACAGTACAAGGAGTGTGAATGCATTTTCTTTTCCTTATGATTTTCTTAATAATATTTTCTTCTACCTTGCCTTATTATAAGAATACAGCATATAATACACACAACATATTTTTTATGTGTTAATTGACGGTTCATGTTATCAGTAAGTCTTCCAGTCAACAGCAGGCTACTAGAAGTTCAGGTTGTGGGGGAGTCAAAGCTTCTATGGGATTTTCAACTGCATGGGGGTCAGAGCCCCTAATCCCCCAAGTTGTTCAAGGGTCAGCTTTTCAATTCAGGGCTTTGTGCGTCTTCCTTTCCTAGGAAACAGCTCTATCCAGCAGCTTACCTCTACCTGTTCTGCAAAGGAGTTTAATAAGTATTTGGAAGCAGCTCTTTCTTTTCCAGGGAAAGGGGCCCCTTTATTGGTTCCTGAGGGCACTGGGGTGGCGGAATGGGGAGGTAGGTGCCTTCCTCTCTCCCTGGCTCTGGGGGGAGTTCTCGTTGGCCCCTCCTGCTCCAAACAGTGGTGGGGGAAGGCCCCCTCAGCCACAGGCTGGGGATTCTGTGTAGGCAGGTTCACTGCCTTCTCCCCCAAACCCCTCTCCCTGTACAGAGGGGCCGGGGCAGATGGGTGAGGATGGGGTTGGCAGCGCAGGCCTAGCCACAGGCTGTCCCTCTCATCCATGGCCTTCCAGGTGCTGCCCATAGCTCTGGAGACACCTGGGAAACCTGGGCTTGTGGCCCCCAAACTACCTCTGCAGCTGGGAAGCTACCTCCTCATGTCCCCTCCGAGGAGAAGGGGCAGTTTCTGGGGTAGGTATGCCGCAAGGAGTTCTTCA
>JAVSCE010020521.1:0-63215 GCA_032199065.1 Smutsia gigantea
ATCTTTTTTAATTTACTGAGGTTCTTTTTGTGGCCCGGTATATGATCTATGCTTGAAAATGTTCCATGTGCACTTGAGAAGAATGTGTATCCTGTTGCTTTTGGATGGAGTGTTCTGTAGATGTCCGTCAGGTCCATCTGTTCTAATATGTTGTTCAGTGCCTCTGCCTCTTTATTTATTTTCTGTCTGGTTGATCTGTCCTATGGAGTGAGTGGTGTGTTGAAGTCTCCCAAAATGAATGCATTGCATTCTATTTCCCCCTTTAATTCTGTTAGTATTTGTTTCACATATATAGGTGTTCCTGTGTTGGGTGCATAGATATTTATAATAGTTATATCCTCTTGTTGGACTGACCCTTTTATCATTACATAATGTCCTTCTTTGTCTCTTATGACTTTCTTTGTTTTGAAGTCTGTTTTGTCTGATATAAGTACTGCAACTCCTGCTTTTTTCTCACTATTAGTTGCATGAAATATCTTTTTCCATCCCTTTACTTTCAGTCTGTCTATGTCTTTGGGTTTAAAGTGAGTCTCTTTTTGGCAGCATATAGATGGGTCTTGTTCTTTTTATCCATTCAGTAACTCTGTGTCTTTTGATGGGTGCATTCCGACCATTTACATTTAGGGTGATTATCAATAGGTATGTACTTATTTCTATTGCTGGCTTTAGATTCATGGTTACCAAAGGTTCAAGGGTAAATTCCCTTACTATCTAACAGTCTAATTTAACTCACTTCGTATAGTATTACAGACAGAACCTAAAGCTTCTTTTTTTTCCTCCTTTTTCTTCCTCCTCCATTCTTTGTATGTTATGAATCATATTCTGTACTCTTTGTCTAGCCCTTGGGTGACATCTATTTAGCCTTAGGAATACTTCCATCTATAGGAGTCCCTCCAAAATGCACTGCAGATGTGGTTTATGGAAGCTAAATTCTCTCAGCTTTTGCTTATCTAAAAATTGTTTAATCCCTCCTTCAAATTTAAATGATAACCTTGCCGGGTAGAGTATTTTGGGTTCAAGGCCCTTCTGCTTAATTGCATTATGTATATCATGCCACTCCCTTCTGGCCTGTAAGGTTTCTGTTGAGAAGTCTGATGATAACCTGATGGGTTGTTCTTTGTATATGATCTTTTTTCTCTCTCTAGCTGCTTTTAAAAGTCTGTCTTTATCCTTGATCTTTGCCATTTTAATTATTATATGTCTTGATGTTGTCTCTCTTGGGTCCCTTGTGTTGGTAGATCTGTGCACCTCCATTGGCTTGAGAGACTGTCTCCTTCCCCAGATTGGGGAAGTTTTCAGCAATTACCTCCTCAATGACACTTTCTATACCTTTTTCTCTCTCTTCTTCTGGTACCTCTATAATACAAATATTGTTATGTTTGGGTTGGTCACACAGTTCTCTCAATATTCTTTCATTCTAAGAGATTCTTTTTTCTCTCTGTGTCTCAGCTTCTTTGTATTCCTCTTCTCCCATTTCTATTCCAGTTACTGTCTCTTCTACTACATCTAATCTGATTTTAAATCCCTCCATTGATGTTTCATTTCAGATAAGATATTTCTTAATGATTTAATCTCCATCTTAAATTTGTTCCTTAGGTCTTGAATATTTTTCTGTACCTCCATAAGCATGTTTATAATCTTTATTTTGAACTCTCTTTCTGGAAGATTTGTGAGTTCAGTTTCATTTTATCCTCTTTCTGTGGTTTTGAGATTTTGGTCTGAACCATGTTCTTTTGTCATTTCATATTTCTGTGTGGTGCCCACTAGTGCGCAGAAAGTTCAGTCTTTGGAGCTGCTCAGCCCCTAGAGTGAGGTTGGGGTCATTGGGAAGCGGAGCTGGTTCCTCAGGGGAGGAAAGATCTGTTTTCTGATTCCTGTCTGTGGTGCCTGTCTCCAGCGTCAGAGCCAATGGACCAAGCACATATGCGAAAAGCCTCTGTGCTTTCCATCTCTAGCTGTTGTAGGCAGGGCCTCCCTCGGCTGGCCTGATGCCAGCACAGTGACTGCCATTTTGGGAGCAGGTGCCTGCAGGTCAGTAGAAAGGCTCCGCAGGCTGTGTCACAGTGGGGGGCCTCAGAGCTGAGAAGACCGCCAGGGGGATGGAGCACCTGAAGCTCCTCAAAGTTCCCAGCCAGCTGGGCAGAGCGCACCCAGGCAACCTTGTCCAGCTCTCCCTTCTCCCGCACAGCAAGCTCCGTGCAAACCCCGTCCCTTTAGCAGCCCTCTCGCTGCTAGGAATCCTCTCAGACTGCCCGCCCTTCCTCTGACATAGAGTGGCCGGGTGTGGGTTCTGTTGTCCACAAATGGCCAGAATGTCAGTCTCCCAGGTCCTCCGCCTGTCAGAACTCCCCAACACCCAGAGCACCACACAATATAGGCTTCCGCTCACAAAGAAGATCTCCAGGGCTAGGTGTCCAGCAGTCCCAGGCATCCCCCCCCCCATCCCCGCTCTGTTTCTCTTCCTCCAGTTTTCCAATTTTTGTAGTAACAAACTTAGCCTTGGGGCTTGTTTTCTGGTCCCAAATCTCAGTGGCAAGACGGTCTGGATGTGGGAGACTCTTCACTAAACCAAATGGAGCCCTCACTGGTTGTTTTTCAAAGCATGACCTGATATGGGGGGAAGTCATTGTTTTGGTCCAAAAATTCCCCCTGGAGCAGATCAGACAAGGATGGATTTCCTTGTCACATGCAGGATTTAGATAATTTCAGGCTGGCTATATGGAAAAGAGTTTTCAAGAAAAATGAATTGACTTTTGTTTTCCTAAAGGGATTCTTTAAGTGCAGTTAATAAGGTTACTTTGAAGTTAAAACTTGTTTTCTTTGGTTAAAAACTGCAAATTCATCCTCATTGAAATCATCAGGCTCCCTTTAATAGTGCCTGAAGGCAATCTGTTTTAGATTCATGTTCAGCTTTCAATAAATATTAACTGAAGTTGTCATTCGTGCAGGGCCCCTGTGCTGGGCTCTGGGAGAGGACTATTTTAATAGTCTTGTTCTCCTGTCTAGTAAGGAATAGAAGTACTGCGTGGAGTTAAGGTGCTTTGAGATCAGAGAGCAAGAAAGCCACATTGGCAGCGGAGATGAAAGATACTTAGACTGCAGAGAAAGGAGCCTTTGCCTCTGTCTGGAATGATGAGGAGGAAGGGCTAGGACATGGGCAGATTTGAGCTGAGTCTGAAAGAATATAAGTTTATCACCAACTAGGTGTGGGAGAGGAGGGTGGTATGACACCAACAGCACAAAAACAAGAGTTCTCATGTCTCATGGAAGTTTTGTGAAGCGAAATCGTTGAAGTTAGAGTGGAAATGTCTTGTTGAATTTAGATTCCCCATAATCTCTATCTAGGCTTTGGACTGTACAGAAGAAACTGGGGGTGTGGTAGTGTGCACATTACTACTGATTTGTAAACACATTTAAGAATGTGAAAGCCATCCACGTGACTTCCGGGAAGATGGCGGCATGAGCAGGTCAGCGGAAATCTCACCAAACCAAATATATTTATGAAAATACAAAAAAATACACCTATTCCTAAAAGAGAGACCAGAAGATACAGGACAGCACACAGCCTGCATCTACACCTGAGAGGACTTGGCACCCCGCGAGGCGGGTAAGACACGAAGCCGCAACGGGACCCAAGCACTCCCCCACCCCAGCGCACCAGCGAGAGGAGAGTATACAGAGCTGGGAGGGAGTGGAAGCACAGGCCTGTGGAAAA
Organism: Smutsia gigantea; assembly: GCA_032199065.1. Classification (NCBI taxonomy): domain Eukaryota; kingdom Metazoa; phylum Chordata; class Mammalia; order Pholidota; family Manidae; genus Smutsia; species Smutsia gigantea. The sequence goes on from JAVSCE010020521.1 coordinate 3,716, forward strand.
ACCAGTCCTGGTGATCTGCACCAGGAGCACTGACACACTTTGCATGGTGTATCGGAGATTACAGAGACAGAGGTGCAGATTCCAAGGCGGCAGGTCCACCCAGCCGGTTCCCTAGGACAAAAGAAAAGCGTGTGCTTTTTTAGGGGTCTTAAAGAGACAGAGGCCCAATGGAGGAGCAGGATCGTTCCAGCACACTCAGACAAGCAGGCTGGGAGTCCTGGGGAATTTTAGTCTCCTTGGACTGTGGCTAGGAAAAGCAGTCATACGAAGACTTTCCACAGAAATCAGCAGCCTCCCGTTCATTCCCTCCCTGGCCAGACTCACAAAGGGCCCGGCAGAGCTGCGTGGCGGTGGAATACTGGAGCAGCAGTGCCACCTACAGGATCCTCACAGAAACTACACCTGGCAGGCGTTTTTTTTTTTCTCTATTTTCCCTTTCTTCTTTTTTTCTTTCACTGACCACATCTATCACCATGAAAAGACAGAGAAATATGGCACAAACAAAACTTATCCAGAAAACCCCAGACCAGACTACCCCAGAGAGGGAGTCTGAAGGGATGGACATGCACAATCTTCCTGAAAAAGAATTCAGAATAAAAGTCATAACCATACTGATGGATCTACAGAGAAATATGCAAGAGCTAAGGGAGGAAGTGAGGGAAGAGAGGAAAGACAATGCAGAGATGAGACAAGCTGTCGATGGGCTTAGCAGCAGACTGGACGAGATGCAAGAGACTGCTAATGGAATAGAAATCAGAGAACAGGAATACAGAGAAGCTGAGGCAGAGAGAGATAAAAGGATCTCTAGGAATGAAAGAATTTTAAGGGAACTGTGTGAACAACCCAAACGGAACAATATTCACATTATAGGAATACCAGAGGAAGAAGAGAGAAAAAAAGGGATAGATAGTGTCTTTGAAGAAATAATTGCTGAAAAACTTCCCCAAGCTGGGTAAGGAAATAGTCTCTCAGACTATGGAAGCCCACAGATCTCTCAACACAAGGGACCCAAGGAAGACAACACCAACACACATAATAATTAAAATGGCAAAGAACAAAGGTAAGGACAGTATTAAAGGCAGTTAGAGAGAGAAAAAAGATCACGTACAAAGGAAAACCCATCAGGTTATCATCAGACTTCTCAACAGAAACCTTACAGGCCAGAAGGGAGTGGCATGATACATTTAACATAATGAAACAGAAGGGCCTCGAGCCAAGAATATTGTATCCAGTACGATTATCATTTAAATTTGAGGGAGGGATTAAACAATTTTCAGACAAGTGAAAGCTGAGGGAATTAGCCTCACATAAACCCCCTCTACAGGATATCTTAAAGGGACTGCTCTAGATGGAAGCACTCCTAAGACTAAAAAGAGGTCACCAGAGAAAATAAAATCATAGCAAAGAAAGCAGACCATCCAAATACTAACTAAAGGCAAAGAATAAAACACCTAGTATATAAAGAATGGAGGAGGAAGAATAAGAAGGGACAGAAACAAAGAGTCATCACACTGTGTTTACAATAACTTAACAAGAGAGTTAAGTTAAACTGTTAGGTAGTAGAGAAGCAACCCTTGAACCTTTGGTAACCACGAATCTAAAGCCAGCAATGGCAATAAGTACATATCTATCAATAATCACCCTAAATGTAAATGGACTGAAGACACCAATCAAAATAAACAGAGTTACAGAGAAGACAAGTAGTGATTCTATAGCATCTCACTATGCTGATGGACAGTGAGTGAAATGGGGTAGGTGGGGGGGGACCTCATGAACGGATAGTTTAATAACCATAATATTGCACATGTAATTGTAGACTAATGATAGCAAAATAAATTATATAATAAAAAAGATTTTTTAAACAAAGTTACTGAATGTATAAAAAAGCAAGACCCATCTATATGCTGCTTACAGGAGACTCACCTCAAACCCAAAGATATACACAGACTAAAGGTGAAGGGATGGAAAAAGATATTTCATGCAAACAACAAGGAGAAAAAAGCAGGTGTTGCAGTACTTGTATCAGACAAAATAGACTTCAAAATGAAGAAAGTAGCAAGAGATAAAGAAGGACATTACTTAATGATAAAGGGGTCAGTCCAACAAGAAGATATAACCATTATAAATATATATGCACCCAACACAGGAGTGCCACCATATGTGAAACAAATACTAACAGAATTAAAGGAGGAAATAGACAGCAATGCATTCATTTTAGGAGACTTCAACACACCACTCACTCCAAAGGACAGATCAACCAGAGAGAAAATAAGTAAAGACACAGAGGCACTGAACAACACACTAGAACAGATGGACCTAACAGACATCTACAGAACTCTGCACCCAAAAGCAACAGGATACACATTCTTCTCAAGTACACATGGAACATTTTCCAGAATAGACCACATACTAGGCCACAAAAAGAACCTCAGTAAATTAAAAAATACTGAAATTCTACCAACCAACTTCTCAGATCACAAAGGTATAAAACTAGAAATAAATTTTAGAAAGAAAACAAAAAGGTTCACAAATACATGGAGACTTAACAACATTCTCCTTATTAATCAATAGGTTAACGATCAAGTCAAAACAGAAATCAAAGAATATATGGAGACTAGTAACAAGAACACAAAGCCACAACTTCTGTGGGACACAGCAAAGGCAGTTCTAAGAGGAAACTACATTGCAATCCAGGCCTATTTAAGAAGGAAGAACATTCTCAAATGAATAGTCTAAAATAAACAATTACTGAAATTGGAAAAAGAAGAACAAATGAGGCCCAAAGTCACCAGAAGGAGGGACATAATAAAGATCAGAGAAGAAATAAATAAAGATGAGAAGAATAAAGCAATGAAAAAATCAAACCAAGAGCTGGTTCTTTAAAAAATAAACAAAATAGATAAACCCCTACCCAGACTCATTAAGAGAAAAAGAGCATCTACACACATAAACAGAATCAGAAATGACAAAGGAAAAATCACGACGGACCCCACAGAAATACAAAATATCATAAGAGAATATTATGAGAATCTATATGCTAACAAGCTGGAAAACCTACAAGAAATGGACAACTTCTTAGAAAAATACAACCTTCCAAGACTGACCAAGCAAGAAACAGAAAAACTAAACAGACCAATCACCAGCAACAAAATTGAATCGGTAATCAAAAAACTACCCAAGAACAAAACCGCTGGACCAGATGGATTCACCTCTGAATTCTACCAGACATACAGAGAAGAAATAACACCCATTCTCCTTAAAGTTTTCCAAAAAATACAGGAGGAGGGAATACTTCCAAACTCATTCTATGAAGCCAGCATCACTCTAATACCAAAACCAGGCAAAGACCTCACCAGAAAAGGAAATTACAGACCAATATGCCTGATGAACATAGATGCAAAAATACTCAACAAAATATTAGCAAACTGAATTCAAAAATACATCAAGAAGATCATACACCATGATCAAGTGGGATTCATCCCAGGGATGCAAGGATGGTAAAACATTCGAAAATCCATCAACATCATCCACCACATCAACAAAAAGAACAAAAACCACATGATCATCTCCATAGATGCTGAAAAAGCATTTGACAAAATTCAGCATCCATTCTGATTAAAACTCTCAACAAAATGGGTATAGACGGCAAGTACCTCAACATCATAAAGGCTATATATGACAAACCCACAGCTAACATCATACTTAACCACAAGAAGCTGAAAGCTTTTCATCTTAAGATCGGGAACAAGACAGGGATGCCCACTCTCTCCACTGTTATTCAACAGAGTACTGGAGGTCCTAGCCACAGCAATCAGACAAAACAAAGACATACAAGGCATTTGGATTGGTAAAGAAGAAGTCAAATTGTCACTATTCGCAGATGACATGATAGTATACATTAAAAACCCTAAAGACTCCACTCCAAAACTAGAAATAATATCTGAATTCAGCGAAGCGGCAGGATACAAAATTAACACACAGAAATTTGTTGCTTTCCTATACACTGACGATGAACTAACTGAAAGAGAAATCAGAAAAACAATTCCATTCACAATTGCATCAAAAAGAATAAAATACCTAGGAATAAACCTAACAAAGAAGTGAAAGACCTGTACTCTGAAAACAACAAGGCACTCCTAAGAGAAATTAAAGAGGACACTAACAAATGGAAATGCATCCCATGTTCTTGGCTAGGAAGAATAAATATTGTCAAAATGGCTATACCACCTAAAGCAATCTACAGATTCATCACAATCCCTATCAAACTACCAATAGCTTTCTTCAATGAACTGGAACAAATAATTCTAAAATTCATGTGGAACCACAAAAGACCCCGAATAGCCAAAGCAATCCTGAGAAGGAGGAATAAAACGGGGTATTACACTCCCTGACTTCAAGCTCTACTACAAAGCCACAGTTAGTTATCAAGACAATTTGGTACTGGCACAAAAACAGAACCACAGACCAGTGGAACAGAATAGAAAATCCAAACACTAACCCAAATATATACAGTCAATTAATATATGATAAAGGAGCCTTATACATACAATGGGGAGATGATGGCCTCTTCAGCAGCTGGTGTTGGAAAAACTTAACAGCTACATGTAAGAGAATGAAACTGGACTACTGTCTAACCCATACACAAAAGTAAACTCAAAATGGATCAAAGACCTGAATATAAGTCATAAAACCATAAAATTCTTAGGAAAAAACATAGGCAAAAATCTCTTGCACCTAAACATGAGCGACTTCTTCATGAACATATGTCCCCAGGCAAGGGAAGCAAAAGCAAAAATGAACAAGTGGGACTATATCAAGCTGAAAACCTTCTGTACAGCAAAGGACACCATCAGTAGACCAAGAAGGCATCCTACAGTATGGGAGAATATATTCATAAAGGACGTATCCGATAAGGGGTTGTCATCCAAAATATATAAAGAACTCAAACACCTCAAAAAACAAAAAGCAAATAATCCAATTAAGAAATGGGCAAAGGACATGAATAGACACTTCTCCAAAGAAGAAATTCAGATGGCCAACAGACACATGAAAAGATGCTCCACATCGCTAATCATCAGAGAAATGCAGATTAAAACCACAATGAGATATCACCTCACACCAGTGAGGATGGCCACCATCCAAAACACAAACAACAACAAATGTTGGCGAGGATGTGGATAAAAGGGAACCCTCCAACGCTGCTGGTGGGAATGCAAATTAGTTCAACCATTGTGGAAAGCAGTATGGAGGTTCCTCAAAAAACTCAGAATAGAAATACCATTTGACCCAGGAATCCCACTCCTAGGAATTTACCCTAAGACTACAGCAGCCCAGTTTGAAAAAGACAGATGCACCCCTATGTTTATCGCAGCACTATTTACCAAAGCCACAAAATGGAAGCAACCTAAGTGTCCGTCAGTAGATATACTCAATGGAATATTATTCAGCCATAAGAGGAAAACAAATCCTACCATTTGCAACAACATGGATGGAGCTAGAGGGTATTATGCTTAGTGAAATAAGCCAAGAGGAAAAAGACAAATATCAAATGATCTCACTCATATATGGAGTATAGGAACAAAGAAAAAAATTGAAGGAACAAAACAGCAGCAGAGACACAGAACCCAAGAATGGACTAATAGTTACCAAAGAGAAAGGTCTGGGGAGGTTGGGTGGGAAGGGAGGGACAAGGGGGAAAAAGGGGCATTACGATTAGCAGATGTAATGTTGGTGGGGGCACGGGGAGGGCTGTACAACTCAGAGAAGACAAGTAGTGACTCTGTAGCATCTCACTATGCTGATGGACAGTGACTGTCATGGGGTTGGTGGGGGAGACCTGATGAAGGTGGTAGTTTAATCACCATAATATTGCACATGTAACTGTAGAGTAATGATACCAAAATAAATTATATATATAAAAAAAGAGAATGTGAAAGGAAGAAGCTTGTGTGACGTTTTCAGGAAAGCAATATAACTACACATAATTGCCAAGTTGTGAAGAAAAGGACACATATGTCTCTAAATTTGTGGGGGTTTTTTATTGTATGCACATGACAGTTGACTAAGGAAATTATGAAATGTAAATTTTTATATATATGCCTGTAGACTCCAGAAGTTTATAGTGATACAATGAAAACTTATAGTGGAATAGTAACATCTAATCTAAGTGTGCACAAAGCAGTTTTATAGGTTTTTATAAACCTACAGCTAGCTCCTTTCAGGAGTCCATAATCAGTCTACTTCAGGACTATCTGTGGGATTTGTCAACCATAAATCCAGTTAGAGTTAGGTAAGAAGTTAAAGGCTTAAAGAAATAAGTTATTAAAATACTTCTAGCTTTAAAAGGATTTAATATTTTAAAGTGTACTAGAACCTCGTCATAATGCAGTCTCTTGGGCCTGTGTCATTGGAGAGTATTAATGATGAGGTTTGATAATTTAGTAAAAACTACATAAGGAAAAAGACTAGCACACCTTAGCTGGAATCACACCCTCTTTGCATGATGAGAGATGAGTGAGATTTCAGCAAAGTTGCAGCCCCAGTTCTTACAGCTTCAACAATACAAGAAAAGTGGGGCTTCTTGGAGTACAGATTTTCAAATTAGAAGGAGATGCAAGGGGCAGGGTGGTACCAGAAAAAAATGATTCATTTCTAAAACTATGCACCTCACTTCTTTGAAATTGCTAGAAATAATGAAAATGAAAGCTGTTCAGTACTCAAAAAGAAAGCTAGCTATTTGAGCAGCTGATATCATGGAGCCAGGAGGCTGTAGGAGTTCAGAACCCGCCAGTGTTCCAAACAGAAAGCAAACTGTCTGTCTCAGGCATGTAGGGCCTTGGGAGGTCAGGGTCTGACATTGCCAGCTGTGTGATTGTGCCAATCAGCTACCTGATGGTGTCTGTAAAGCAGCAGGGGCTGGTGGCACTGGGCAGATTTTTGGCTTGTCTGGCGGCAAGGGGAAAAGAAAAGATCTCTAAATGTTGATTCCTTTGTTTCTCTTGCTTTTTCAGAAGGCATTGCCAAAAGTAAAAGAGTGTTAATAATAATTAGCAACATTTTTTGAATGTTACCTGCCAGGCACTGTAAACATACGGCATGTTGTACATCATTTAATCCTTACAACTACTATGAAGGTTGTACCATTGTTATACCCATTTTACAGAACAGGAAAGTGAAGGTTAATGAAATTGAACTCCAAACTTGGTCTCCCTAGAGGCCTGAGAACTACAGTCCACGGACAAAAGTTAGTTAGCCCTCTGCCTGTTTTGTAAGTGGAGTCTTATTGGATCATGGGGATTCTGCTCATTTACATACTTTCTCTGGCTGTTGTATGGCTACAAAGGCAAAGTTGAGTAGCTGTGACAGAGACCATATGTTCACAGAGCTGCAAATATTTACTAATGGCCTTTTAGAGGAAAAAGAGACTTCTTGTCTATCTGACTATAGAGTCCACTTGATGTGGACTCCCCAGAGTTGTCACTTGAGGGAATATTTCTAACTATAAAAGAGAATGGGAAAATGTGGCAGCAGCAGTGAAAAGCACACTAGACCAGGAGCCTGGGAATCTGGATTCCAGTCTCAATTCTGTCAAAAAGTAGCCATGGGATCTTGGAAAAGTCACTCCATCTCCTAAGGAATCTTTTTACTGGTCTCCTAATTCAAGCCACTGCCAAGTTTCCAAATCAGAAGGTTTCCTAAACACTTCTTCTGGTTTGCAAAAAAATTATTTTAGCAGATGAAATAAAATGAATCTTTACTGGTTCTCCATGGCAACACTCACAGCCCTTGCCAAATAACCTTTGGAAGTCCTATTTCTCCATGTTTTGGTTACGGTGCCTTTGGGTAGAAAGGTGTCTGGGAATGGGACTAGACTTATCTGCTTAATGCAAAAACTTACTTCTGCTTTGTTTTATTTTCATGAACACCAGTGTTTCCCTGCCTGAAACAGCCTAAGCCTGAAGCTTTCTCTGGGGGGGTTGAAGCCTGACTTTGAACAGTTTTATGAAAAATCCTGAAAGCATTATGTGAAACTGTCAAGCTTCAACCTGTGAATCAACACCAACGGCTCCGACACACCATGGGCTTCAGATCAGGCAGGGACCTGTGGAACAGGAGATTCTTCTGGAACGACTAAGACAAGGTCTCATGAAATCTTAGTCTTTGGCCGTCTGTGTTTAAAAATAAGTCCTGGTGTAGTTTTGCTCTGAAAAAGGAAGGGAAAGGATTGTTTAGGAAAAAGTAAAGGCTGCCTTGTGAGAAGAACCTCAGTTATTTGCCTTCCCAAAGAGGATTTGACCAGAAGGCAGGTGATGGGAACGCCATCCTGTTCCATGATGCATCATGGTGCTTTGAAGAAAGAAACATGTCAGTTGGGTGATCCTGTCTTGACTTTTCTCTGTTTAGAGTATGAAGATTTAGAGTGGGAACAGGCAGGAGTTAATTAAATGTATTTTTAAAAATTCAAAGAATTGAATCCAGCCACAGTCAAGCTTGAATCTGAGAGAAGCTATATGTTTATTCTGGGAACAGCAAAATGTCAGCTCACCCTGCCCACCATTTGGGAATGAACTTGCATTTGGCTACTATCAGCTGTGGCCTCAAGTTTATAAAGCACTGCACGTGCCGAGCCATCTTTCATTCACCTCTTAACATACGAGGCATTTGAGGTGGGTTGAATGCTGGCTTCCGAAAAGGAATGTCTGTGTCTAACGCCAGGAGCCGGAAAATGTTAGTTCATTAGTAGATGTAATTAAAGACCTTGAGATGAGAGCCTCCTGAATTATTTGGGTGAGCCCTGAATCTTATGACCAATATCCTTATAAGAGAAAGAATAGAAAACACAGTGAAGAGGAGGCAGTGTGAACACGGAGGCAGGAACTGGAGTGATGGGGCTGCCAGTCAAAGATGGCCGGCTTCTCCCAGAAGCTGCAGTCAGGGAAGGCTTCTCCTTCTGTAGGCAGCGTGGCCCTGCAGACCCTTGGTTTCAGACTTCTGCATCCAGAGCTGTGAGAAAAGACATTTCTGTTGTTTTAAGTCACTCCTTTTGTGGTAATTTGCTAAGGCAGCCTCAGGAAATGACGATAGTACTCAAAACACATTTATCCAAACCATCCCACTGCCCTTTTGGAGAAAGCTCACTCGCGCTTTCCCCAGAGTCCCCTGGGATCCTGACAGAGAATGAAGGGCTTCAGGATTATGTTGGTTTACAACAGACATGGTGCTGGACCAGGATGAGAAAGGCACAAAACTAGACAGGATCCCTGTCAGTATCTGATTCATTTTGTGGGATTACCTACCTACTAGTAGCTTGGAAGGCAAGTTGCAATAAAAACAGGGAGATATTTTCACTGACTTGCCGCCATTGACCACAGAATATTACTCATCTAAGTCCAATCAATTTGAGTAAATTCTTCTCAAGATGAAATCTCTGAATACTTGTCAATAATAGAGAATATGAATAATTTTCACTTTTCAGGAACTTCTCATTTTTAGAGCACTTTTAATATGCAGATCAGTTTGCATGCTTTCATCTCACAATAAGTCTGTGAAGCAGGTTAGACAGGTATGATTATGGATCTTTCAAAGCTGTGCATCTTAAAGCCAGAGAACTAATGAAGGAAGCCTGACTAAAAGATAATTTTTCCTTATCCATTGTGCAGCTCATTGCCTTGCTCATTATGGAATGACTGCATTCAACAAAGACTTGACAAGGTGACAACATATTTACCTGGAAATGCCCTTGCATGAGATAGGGAATAAAGAAAGAAATAAACAAAGAAGACAAATAGAGATTTGCTTTATATATTTGCTTTAAAATATGCACCCATCCTACATAGAATATAATCAAGATTGCATTTCACATTGGTAGTGAAGAGGTGTTTATCATCCAATAAAAAGTATTACCTTTTTTGGAGAAAAATAAAATTGTATAACTACCTCAAACACACATACAAATAATTGACAGATGAAAGAGATTCAGTCACAAAAATTAAGACTATAAATAAGTAGAAAAAATACAGGAGAATATTTTAATCACTTGAGAGTGAAAAAGTACTTTTCATGCATGGTAAAAACTGAGAGCTGACAAAAAATTGACAAATTTGATTATAAAATTAAAATGATGTGACCGAAGATGCCATCAACAGAATTAAAAGAAAAACAAAGCAATATACAGTGGTAAATAATTGCAATATATGTGTTACTCATCAATTTATTCAACAGTTTTGGAGCTATCTATCCAGCTTTGGGCCAGACACTATAGTTGGTACTGGGAACTAAACACTGAATAAGACATGTATAGGCCTGACCTTGCTAAAACCTGTGTTCAGTGAGTGAGGAACCCACACTGAACAACTATTTTTGAGTATTACGAATATTACAAAGATCAAATCTGGGTGCCATGAGAAAGTGTGATGTGGATGAATACTGACTGCAAGGAATTCACATTTCTCATGTACACAGAACTTATGGAAATCAATGAGAAAAATATTAACATACAAAAATTGACAAAGGATATGTGTTGGAAATTCCCAAATGAAGAAATATAGTCTACCAGTAAACATGAAAAGATGTTTACTCCCATGAATAATCAAAGTTGTGCAAGTCAAAATTAGATATAATGTATGTTTTACCTATCAGATTATCAAAGAATAAATTAAGTTATAATGAAAACTGCTAATGATAAGATGTAGGAGTTGGCTATGTTCACATACTTTGGTAGGAGTGTAAATTGAACAAAATCTGATAATACACATCAACATTTACAGTATCTGTTTAAATATCAATATTTAAATATCTGTTCCATTGTTCAGTATGTTGTGGAATGTTTGTGTCCCCCCACCCCAAAGTTTATATGTTGAAGCCCTACCCCCCAAATGCGATGGTATTGGGAGGTGAGACCTTTGGGAATTAATTAGTGTTAGTTGAGGTCATGAGGATGGGGCCCCCATGATATTAGTGCCCATATAAAAAGAGACACCAGGGGACTTGCTTCCTCTCTCCACAGGCACTCTGCAAAAGGCCATGTGAGGACATGGTATATTATAGAGTACTATGCAGCAGTTGGTAGGGTAGATTCTTACTACAGACATGGGAATATGTCTGAAGATAGTTTGTTAGGTGAGATTTATAGCTCAATATGTTGTAGCATGATCTATTTAGGTAAACAACATATGTAATGAGAGATACATACATATGTATACAGCCATTTATAAAGTGCTAAAGTGTGTCAAGTAGTGGGCTGTGCATTTAACATAATTTATCCCTTATATCACTTATTCCATGTAACATTTGCAGTAGGTATTATTTTATCCCTATTTTACAGATAAAAATTGAGGGCTAAGAGGTTAACTTGCTTAGTCACACAGCTAATAAATGGCAAAGCTGGAATGTGAATCCACCTTCTTAACCGTTACAGTCTGTGTAAATGTTCAAAAAGGAAAAACACAAAGAATTATTATTTTAGAGTATGGATGGTAGTAGAAATAGAACTATAGGGGACTTAACTTTCTTGATTGTTTATTGTGATGACTGGTAATACGTGATTAATGTTAAAATCTAAAGATACACTTCTTTTGGGAAGAAAAAGAATGTATGAGACAGTTCCATGACCTTTGCATATCTCTAAGACAATATTTACAGTCAACAAATTATTGATACTGTCACATTAATTCCAAAATACTTTGAAAGCTGTTATTTAGGATCATTTCTTAATTAATTAAGCTGTTATTAACTAATCCAGTTTACAAATGAAGAAAACAAAGCTTTAACATCAATTATTTTTCTAGAAAACTTGCAAGACAGAGAAAATTATAGAATACCAAAGTTTGGGGTAACCACCATGGATTTCCTAAGATTGCATTATTCAAAGGGATATGACTTTCCTGTCATGTCATTTGACAGGCATAGCTGTGGTTTGGTGGAAATGTGTTTACACTGAAAATGGACTGAATTAAATAAGATCTGGATTTAAATTTTGGCCCTGCTCTTTTGCTAGCTAGGTCATTACATGAATTATTTGCCCTCTTGAAACCTTACTTGCTCTGTACTTAAAAGAGTGATGTTCGTTCCTAACTTTCTGGATTTAGATACATTAAACCCTCTAATACACCCAGCACATTGCCAAACAGTAGGTGCTTAATAAACATTGGCTGAATCTACAGGGATACAATTTGAGCTCTCAAGTAGAGGGTTGAATTGGCCATCTGAGACTTTCTGTCCTCAGCTACACTAGTCCAGAGGAGACTGGTTTTCCCCCACTCATTAGTGTAAGCGGGTAGCACCACCATCCGGACTGGATTCCATCACTATGGTAACCACCATGGTCCCCAAGCTTCCGGCTCATTGTTTATTCTCCCATTTTTTTCCCTCTCCTAAGACCCAAACTCAGAAGTCCTTTTGAAAACAACAGACAAATTAGAGCAAATGGAAACTGGACATAATCTCTCTTTTCCTCAAAGTCAGGTACTGCTTATGGTCCTTTTTTTAGTTTTTGATTCTCACTTAATCCTAATGGATTTGCCCACTACTTTTTAAACCCTTAACCTAGGGGTATTTCCATTTTGGAGACTGATAGCAAAGACACAGGTACAAGAATGCAGAAAGTAGATTCAAAGGTCATGGGCTGGCTGGCTTTGTTGGAGCACAAGGTTGCCATAGGTGGGGAGTGGGAAACAAGGATGGAGGGCTAGTTTGGGGCCAAGTTGTGAAGAAATTGATACTATAAATTTGGTGTTTTCCTGGGAGAAGCCATATCTCATTGTACCAAATTTCTCCGTAATGATCTTTAGAGTTCTGTACTCCCTATGTTACTGTGATTCTAACATCAGCAAGATACCCAAAAGTGGAGAAACTCATTAACATTTGGTTTTAAACAGTTTACCATCTATGCCCTAGATGCAGTGGTTACACTTGCATCAATTATTTTCTTAGCTTTAAGTTTCCAAAAGGAATTTCTATCTAGATTTTTTTTACAGGAATTTTATTTTTGCAAAAATGAAACTGACATTTTTTCATTCCCAGAAATCATGTTGCCGTGTGGCTCTGCATTTATTAAATCAATGGACTTCATCATTTCATGGGAAGTTGGAACAGAGAAGTCATTTCTTGGCTGTCATATTTTTTAAAAACCATATTCTAAAAAATTCACAGTGAGACCATATTGAAATCCAAGTTTTGTTGAGAGGGGAAAAATGTTGTTTGTATTTGCCGAAATTCCTTTACAAATCAAATACTGAGCGTAGAGAATCTGTACCACTGAATTTTATTGTAAGTCATAGTGTAGAGAAGACTGATATATGCTCTAAGAGGCTTTTCCACCTGAGGGAAACAGGGACAACCCCTCATATTTCTGAGAGGAGGTGGCTGGGAGGAGAGGAGGAGAAATACAAGCCACCAGACATGAATATCCGAGCTGTCTGGCCCCGTTGGGATTATCCTTGGTTGGAGTACATGGCAGATACACATTCCAGAACAGTGGGCTTATCCTAGCATGGATTTCAGAGCGTCCCCACAGTTGGCGTGACACTGCATCTAACACGGTGCCAGACAGGATGTTAGAAATGGTTGAGGGAGGCATCGAGAGGGCTGAGCTTTAGATATCACCCCATTTCTTCACATCGTACCATATGCCATAGCCCCGGCAGGGATGGGAGATGAAAGGAGCAGCGGACCAGAAGAGAACTATGTTAGAAGGAAGGTGTCACAAGTTGACCTTACCACTAGAGCTATGACTTCAGCAGAGGATGCCAGCGTGTCAAGGAACCAGGTGGGGAGCTACATACTTCAATGGCTGCCACTACTGTTAACTGGGCACCAGGCCAAACAAGCTACAACATATCAGAGACCAGCAAGAGTCCAGAGGACAGCACACGACCCCCAGGACATTTCATATACTGTATATGTCACACACAAATGAACCTCTATGTCCAAATGCCTCCTTGAGCAGGCAGGAGGGCAGAACAATATTGGAGACCAAACTTTGAACTATCCAAGACTGAAGCAGCTTTACATAACATACTCAGAAGGTATAACTGAACGCGCTACATCATTCTTAACCACATGAAGAACTTCTTGGAGGCCTTATGGGGGAGTAAACCAGGACCAGTTGCCCATGCACAAATGTCATTTCCTTCTTATTTGACGAGTTGGCTGAGGAATGCTTATTCCACATCTGCTGATTGTTTTTATTTAGTTTTCCCAAGAAAAGGAAGTCAAGCTTTCAGTCGAGACAATTTCTTTTAAATGACACAGTTGCTGTGAATCAGCTGCTGTTTGCAGAAGCCCCTTAAATTCTAGTCCTTTGTTCTCCTAAAGGCAGTGCGGGTTTCTTTTCACAATTTATTTTGGTATCATTAATCTACAACTACATGTGCAATATCATGGTTATTAATCTACCCCCTTCATCAGGTCCCCCTTACCGACCCCAATACAGTCACTGTCCATCAGTGTAGTGAGATGCTATAGAATCACTACTTGTCTTCTCTGAGTTGTACAGCCCTCCCTGTGCTCCCCCAACATTACATCTGCTAATCGTAATGCCCCTTTACCCCCCTTGTCCCTTCCTTCCCACCCGTCTTCCCCAGTCCCTTTCCCTTTGGTAACTATTAGTCAGTTCTTGGGTTCTGTGAGTCTGCTGCTGTTGTGTTCCTTCAGTTTTTTTCTCTGTTCTTAATGCTACACATATAATTGTAATCATTTGGTACTTGTCTTTATCGGCTTGGCTTATTTCACTGAGCATAATACCCTCTAGCTCCATCCATGTTGTTGCAAATAGTAGGATTTGTTTTCTTCTTATGGCTGAATAATATTCCATTGTGTATATGTGCCACCTCTTCTTTATCCATTCATCTACTAATGGACACTTAGGTTGCTTCCATTTCTTGTCTGTTGTAAATAGTGCTGCGATAAACATATGGGTGCATCTGTCTTTTACAAACTGGGCTGCTGCATTTTTAGGATAAATTCCTAGGAGTGGGATTCCTGGGTCAAATGGTATTTCTATTTTGAGTTTTTTGAGGAACCTCCATACTGCTTTCCACAATGGTTGAACTAATTTGCATTCCACCAGCAGTGTAGGAGGGTTCCCCTTTCTCCACATCCTCACCAACATTTGTTGTTGTTTGTGTTTTGGATGTTGGCCATCCTCACTGGTGTGAGGTGATATCTCATTGTGGTTTTAATCTGCATTTCTCTGATGATTAGTGAAGTGGAGCATCTTTTCATGTGCCTGTTGGCCATCTGAATTTCTTCTTTGGAGAAGTGTCTATTCATGTCCTCTGCCCATTTCTTAATTGGATTATTTGCTTTTTGTTTGTTGAGGTGCGTGAGTTCTTTATATATTTTGGATGTCCACCCCTTATTGGATATGTCATTTATGAATGTATTCTCTCATAATGTAGGATGTCTTTTTGGTCTACTGATGGTGTCCTTTGCTGTACAGAAGATTTTCAGCTTGATATAGTCCCACTTGTTCATTTTTGCTTTTGTTTCCCTTGCCCGGGGAGATATGTTCATGAAGAAGTCGCTCATGTTTATGTCCAAGAGATTTTTGCCTATGTTTTTTTCTAAGAGTTTTATGGTTTGATGACTTACATTCAGGTCTTTGATCCACCTTGAGTTTACCTTTGTGTATGGGACTAGACAGGAGTCCAGTTTCATTCCCTTGCATGTAGCTATCCAGTTTTTCCAACACCAGCTGCTGAAGAGGCTGTCATCTCCCTATTGTATATCCAATGCTCCTTTATCAAATATTAATTGACTGTATATGTTTGGGTTAATGTTTGGATTTTCTATTTATTCCACTGGTCTGTGGGTCTGTTTTTGTACCAGTACCAAATTGTCTTGATTACTGTGGCTTTGTAGTAGAGCTTGAAGTCAGGGAGCGCAATTCCCCCTGTTTTATTCCTCCTTCTCAGGATTGCTTTGGCTATTCGGGGTCTTTTGTGGTTCCACATGAATTTTAGAATTATTTGTTCCAGTTCATTGAAGAAAGCTATTGGTAGTTTGATAGGGATTGTGTTGAATCTGTAGATTGCTTTAGGTAGTATAGCCATTTTGACAATATTTATTCTTCCTAGCCAAGAGCATGGATGCATTTCCATTTGTTAGTGTCCTCTTTAATTTCTCTTAGGAGTGCCTTGTAGTTTTCAGAGTACAAGTCTTTCACTTCCTTCGTTAGGTTTATTCCTAGGTATTTATTCTTTTTGATGCAATTGTGAATGGAATTGTTTTTCTGATTTCTCTTTCGGTTAGTTCATCGTTAGTGTATAGAAAAGCAACAGATTTCTGTGTGTTAATTTTGTATCCCGCCACTTCGCTGAATTCAGATATTACTTCTAGTAGTTTTGGAGTGGAGTCTTTAGGGTTTTTTATGTACAGTATCATATCATCTGCAAATAGTGACAATTTGACTTCTTCTTTACCAATGCAAAAGCCTTGTATGTCTTTGTTTTGTTTGATTGCCATGGCTAGGACCTCCAGTACTATGTTGAATAACAGTGGAGAGAGTGGACATCCCTCTCTTCTTGTTCCTGATCTTAGATGAAAAGCTTTTAGCTTCTCGCTGTTAAGTATGATGTTAGCTGTGGGTTTCTCATATATGGCCTTTATGACGTTGAGGTACTTGCCGTCTATACCCATTTTGTTGAGAGTTTTAATCAGGAATGGATGCTGAATTTTGTCAAATGTTTTTCAGCATCTATGGAGATGATCATGTGGTTTTTGTTCTTCTTTTTGTTGATGTGGTGGATGATGTTGATGGATTTTCGAATGTTGTACCATCTTTGCATCCCTGGGATGAATCCCACTTGATGATGGTGTATGATCCTCTTGATGTATTTTTGAATTCGGTTTGCTAATATTTTGTTGAGTATTTTTGCATCTATGTTCATCAGGGATATTGGTCTGTAATTTTCTTTTTTGGTGAGGTCTTTGCCTGGTTTTGGTATTAGAGTGATGCTGGCTTCATAGAATGAGTTTGGAAGTATTCCCTCCTCTTCTATTTTTTTTGAAAACCTTTTAGGAGAATGGGTGTTATTTCTTCTCTGTATGTCTGGTAGAATTCAGAGGTGATTCCATCTGGTCCAGCAGTTTTGTTCTTGGGTAGTTTTTTAATTACTGATTCAACTTTGTTGCTGGTGATTGGTCTGTTTAGTTTTTCTGTTTCTTGCTTGGTCAGTCTTGGAAGGTTGTATTTTTCTAAGAAGTTGTCCATTTCTTGTAGGTTTTCCAGCTTGTTAGCATATAGATTCTCATAATATTCTCTTATAATTCTTTGTATTTCTGTGGGATCCGTTGTGATTTTTCCTTTCTCATTTCTGATTGTGTTGATGTGTGTAGAATCCCTTTTTCTCTTAATGAGTCTGGGTGGGGGTTTATCTATTTTGTTTATTTTTTTCAAAGAACCAGCTCTTGGTTTCATTGATTTTTTTCTATTGTTTTATTCTTCTCTATTTTATTTATTTCTTCTCTGATCTTTATTATGTCCCTCCTTCTGGTGACTGTGGGCCTCATTTGTTCTTCTTTTTCCAATTTCAGTAATTGTGTCTTTAGACTGTTCATTTGGAAATGTTCTTCCTTCTTTATATAGGCCTGGATTTCCATACACTTTCCTTAGAAATGCCTTTGCTGCGTCTCACAGAAGTTGTGGCTTTGTGTAGTTGTTGTCATTAGTCTCCATATATTCTTTGATTTCTGTTTTGATTTGGTTGTTAACCCATTGATTAATGAGGAGAATGTTGTTAAGTCTGCATGTATTTCTGAGCCTTTTTGATTTCTTTCTATAATTTACTTCTAATTTTATACCTTTGTGATCTGAGAAGTTGGCTGGTAGGATTTCAATATTTTTTAATTTACTAAGGTTCTTTTTGTGGCCTAGTATGTGGTCTATTCTGGAAAATGTTCCATGTGCACTTGAGAAAATGTGTATCCTGCTGCTTTTGGGTGCAGAGTTCTGTAGATGTCTGTTAGGTCCATCTGTTCTAGTGTGTTGTTCAGTGCCTCTGTGTCTTTAGTTATTTTCTGTCTGGTTGATCTGTCTTTGGAGTGAGTGGTGTGTTGAAGTCTCCTAAAATGAATGCATTGCTGTCTATTTCCTCTTTTAATTCTGTTAGTATTTGTTTCACATATGCTGGCGCTCCTGTGTTGGGTGCATATATATTTATAATGGTTATATCTTCTGGTTGGTCTGACCCCTTTATCATTATGTAATGTCCTTCTTTATCTCTTGTTACTTTCTTCATTTTGAAGTCTATTTTGTCTGATACAAGTACTGCAACACCTGCTTTTTTCTCCTTGTTATTTGTATGAAATATCTTTTTCCATCCCTTCACTTTTAGTCTGTGTATATCTTTGGATTTGAGGTGAGTCTCTTGTAAGAAGCATATAGATGGGTCTTGCTTTTTCATGCATTCTGTTACTCTGTGTCTTTTGATTGGTGCATTCAGTCCATTTACATTTAGGGTGATTATTGATAGATATGTACTTATTGCCATTGGTGGCTTTAGATTCGTGGTTACCAAGGATTCAAGGGTTGCTTCTTTACTATCTAACAATCTTAACTTTACTTTCTTGTTAAGTAATTGTAAACACCATCTGATGTTTCTTTATTTCTCTCCCTTCTTATTCCTCCTCCTCCATTCTTTATATACTAGGTGTTTTATTCTTCGCCTTTAGTTAGTATTTGGATGGTCTGCTTTCTTTGCTATGATTTTATTTTCTCTGGTGACATCTTTTTAACCTTAGGAATGCTTCCCTCTAGAGCAGTCCATTTAAGATATCCTGTAGTGGTTGTTTATGAGAGGCAAAAGTCTCTCAACTTTCACTTGTCTGGAAATTGTTTAATCCCTCCATCATATTTAAATGATAATCGTGCTGGATACAATATTCTTTGTTCGAGGCCCTACTGTTTCATTACGTTAAATATATCATGTCATTCTCTTCTGGCCTTTAAGGTTTCTGTTGAGAAGTCTGATGAACTCTCATGGATTTTCCTTTGTAGGTGATCTTTTTTCTCTCTCTCGCTGCCTTTAATAGTCTGTCTTTATCTTTGATCTTTGCCATTTTAATTATTATGTGTGTTGGTGTTGTCTTCCTTCGGTCCCTTGTGTTGGGAGATCTGTGGGCTTCCATGGACTGCGAGACTATTTCCTTCCCCAGCGAGGGAAGTTTTTCAGCAATTATTTCTTCAAAGACACTTTCTATCCCTTTTTCTCTCTCTTCTTCCTCAGGTACTCCTATAATGCGAATATTGTTCGGTTTGGATTGGTCACACAGTTCTCTTAATATTCTTTCATTCCTAGAGATCCTTTTATCTCTCTCTGCCTCAGCTTCTCTGTATTCCTGTTCTCTGATTTCTTTTCCATTAACAGCCTCTTACATCTCGTCCAGTCAGCTCGTAAGCCCGTCGATTGCTTGTCTGATTTCTGCATTGTCTTTCCTCAGTTCCCTCACTTCCTCCCTCAGCTCTTGCACATATCTCTGTAGATCCATCAGCATAATTATGACTTTTATTCTGAATTCTTTTTCAGGAAGATTGTGCATTTCCATCCCTTCAGGCTCCCTATCTGGGGATGTCTGGTTGATCTTGGTCGGGACCATATTCCTCTGTCTTTTCATGGCTGTAGAAGTGGTTGCTGGTAGTTGCCATGTATGTCAGCTGGGCTCTTTAAGACTTTAAAAAGAAAGAAAGGAAAAAAAAGAAAATAAGAAAGAAAAGAAAAGAAAAAGAAATTAGAGAAAACAAAAAACAAAATAAAGCAAAACAACCAAAAAAAACCGCCAACAGAGTAGATTCTCTGGGGATGCTGTAGGTGGTGCTGTTGCCCCACTCTTCCGCAGCTGTGACAGCTCCATTCCACAGGGGCCCTGTATAGCTCTGGCCGGGGTGGGAATGAATGGGAGGCTGTTGATCTCTATGGGAAGTCTTAAGTGTGGCCACCCTTTCCCAGTTGCCAGCTAAGGGTCCGAATCTCCCCAGGACTCCCAGCCGGCTGGGCTGAGTGTGCCGGGGCGATCTGGCTCCTCCAGTAGGCTCCTGTCTCTTTAATACTGCTGAAAAAACTGCACACTTTCCTTTTTTTTTTTCCTTTTTCTTTCCTTCCCAGGAGCTGGCTGCAAGTACCCTGGTGCGTTCCCTGCTCTGATCCTGCACCTTCTGTCTCTCCCATCTCCGTTACACCGGGCAATGTGTGTCAGCGCTCCCGGCGCAGATCACCGGGGCTGGTTATTTCGCGGGGTGTACTTCCACTCCCTCCCGGCTCTGAATCCTCTCCTCCCGCCAGTGCACTGGGGTGGGTGAGTGCTCGGGTCCCGCAGGGACGCGGCTCCGTATCTTATCTGCCTTGCGGCGTGCCGTGTCCTCTCAGGTGTAGCTGCATGCTCTGCGCTTTCCTGGGTATTCTGTTCTTTCTTTTAGGAATAGTATGTTTGCTGTATTTTCATAGATATATATAGTTTTGGGAGGAGATTTCTGCTGCGCTGCTCACGCCGCCATCTTCCTGGAAGTCAATTTCGCAGTGCGGGTTTTTATCTTTGCATCTCCAGCAGATTTTCAGTCTCTCCTAATTCTCTTCGGTGGAATACTTTCTCATTTCTAGCCTTTTCTACAGCCTGCTTTCACCTACTTATTTATATGTTTATGTGCATTTTTATGTTACCATAGCACTGAACAAACAGGATTTTTAAGGGACAATCATTATGTAACTTAAAACTTTTTCTCTTACAACTCCTCCAATGCTGTTTTTCTGTCCCCAGAGGAAATCTGGGGTAAGTACCATTGACTTTCCTAGTCACATTCAGAAAATAAAATATCATTTAATCTCCAGAATAGTCTCAGTTCAGTCACCTGCAAGTGTAGACAGAATTCCAAATTTTATTCAGAGTTAAAATTTCTCCCTTCTCCCAGCTTCAACCTGCCAGGGCCTAAGCTAAGAGGGCGAGCCGGATGCAATAGGCTTCATTACTCTGCTGGCACTTCTCTGCCCTCCTCCTCAACTCTCTGACAATGTGAGAAGGAAGGAAAAGAAGCAAAGGATCTTCACTGGCTGGTATCAATCTATGGTAGACGTTTAAAGTTGCCTTTGTCCTAGGGCATTTTCCCAAGGGGTATTGGGAACAGCCATTACTAGGCATCTGTCCCGGACCTTTACCTTGATGTGGACGCATGCTTTTGCTAATCACATTGGCTTCCTCTCCCAGGCCCTGGGGATCTTCTACTGCATTTCCTTCTTTGAATGCAGGATCTTCCAAAAACAGCCCATTTTTCCTTCAACCACCTGGTAGGTATCCAGCCCCAGCCATACAACTAACTTCTCAGGTATGAGTGACACACTCGTCTGGTAATCGGAGATCACGTTGCAGATCATTCTTGTGGTCTACTTTAAAACCCCTCACTAGACTTGAGGTCAGGAGGAGGCAATGGAGATTCCTCCCCTACCTGGAATTAGCAAGGGTGTGGGGTGCAGGAAGGGATCAGACTTAGCTCTCTGACAAATCTCTTCAAAGAAATGGCCATTTTCCAGGTATTTAAGTTCAACCATTTTATTTCCTTCTTTTGCAAAAGGCAACACTGGATTTGGACCATGTCCAATCCAAGTCTTGTAGTCTTGAGCATCATCTTGGAACCTGGGGGCAGTTCCAACCTATTGCCTTAGAGCCACAGCCTAAATGGAGAGCAAGTCCCATTATGTCTTCCTGTTGCATTCAGTTGGAGACAGATCTGTTACAACTGGGAGGCACGGTGGTCTATACATAACCTTCAAGCGCTCATCCACCTCTGTTGCCTTATGTCTGGGACTTTCTCTTCCTCTCTTCAACCTGATAAATGTCTCCTCCTGTGAAGTCAACCCTACAGTACCTATTTTATAACATCATTCATTCTTTGATTCTGTGACTCTTCCCACTTTGATATTTCCTCAGTTGATAGCTCCCCACCCCTAAACCGGAGGATTTTTAGCCCTTGTTCCTACTGTGTATTCAATTCAAGGCTCCCATGAAAAAACACGGGCTATAGGTCTTATAAAGAAAGTTAGAGAAGATTTTCCAATACCTTAGCTTGGTTCCCTCAGTACTTGTCATCCAGACCTTCCACAGATTCCTGCTCACCTCATGGAAACTCTGCCTGCTGGGAGGGGTGAAATAGACACTGTTGTTTGTTGCCTGCATAAGTGTGATAACAAGTTTGAAAGGAATCATGTTGTAAACCCTATTGGCCAGCTGCATTTCAGCTTGCATGTACATATGTTGTTCCACTTCTTTACTTGCAGTAGAAGAAACTTAAAAAAATGACTTTGATAAAACAAAACAAAGGAAGCACAGCCATTTTTTCAGACAAAAATTTTTTTGAAGTATTTTATTGATTATTTTTAAAAAAGATTAAAATGAAGTAGATGCAGAGCTAGGAAGATATTAAAATCAACATACTGCAATTTATTGTCATCAATGAGTTATTTGGCCATGTGATAAATGTTATATATGCTTTCGACTTTCCTCTCGATCCTAAAAACAATGTTTCTTATTCACATTAGACTCATATGCTTTGGAAAGTAATATGAATTTAAAAAGCTAAATATTTAGAACAATTTTGATTAGACTGCATATTAAAGAGCATTTATATATTCACCATTAGTAATTCTCAATCTAATATTGCCAATGAGGAAACTCTGAACAGCTGTCATCTAGAATTCTAAAATATCATTCGTTGATAAATGTGCAACATAAGCACCATAGCTCAACAAAAATGAAGTGCGATTTTCTCTTCAGTCAGAGAAAAGAGCGAGTTCAAGATCAGTTATGCATTAAACAGTCCATTTGGGGAGGCTAATTAGAGAAGACCTTGAAATAGAAGTCATCAGAAAAAGCCAACAGATGAGTCTTTTTGGAGACTTAATTTGTCCTTTGTCACAGAGAAGACACCTGTGGAAAGTGCAAGTTACCCTCATCCAAAGTATGGTTATGAGGTTCAGTGAGCCCCGGGGTGAAAAACAGTGGCAGTTCATAAGATCATCTTTATGGGTACTGGAGCTTTTTGAGTATCAGGTTTCCAAATCCTTATAATAGGTATGCAAATTAAGTGCCAAAAAATGACATGGGCACAAGAATTTGGATTGTTCTCTCTTCCCCAGGACTTCATAAGGACTGAGAATGAACAGAGCATGTAGTGTTAAGACAGTCACTTTTTTATAGGAAATCAAACACATGAAAAACGTATCTGAATTGTATCTCATTTAAATGCACTCAGATTAGTATAATTCTCACTTCAACAAATAGCAATGCCCCTGGAAGCTGCCCCAGCTTAATATCACATGTTATTTTTGTAGCACCATAATCAGAGGCAAGAAGGAAGTAATTCTTGTATAACCTCTTTTCACTTTGTGATCATTAGTGTACATATTTTCAGGAAACTTAGATGACTTTTTTTCTCAATAAATTTATGTTAGATTATCAGTATCCAGAAGGTTTCTCGATATTTTCTCATAAAAGGGCAGGAAAATATGTTTTGGAAAAGGGTGAGAGTATTGATTATTCATTATGAGGAGTGTTCTCCAGATGCAGTGAGCACCTCCATGAAATAACTCTGAGTAGACTGTCAGAGGCCTGTCTTTTCTAAGGAATGGATAAAATGCCCTTGAGAAAAGACCAAAGTCATAACTTAAGGGTTTTCTTCCTTAAAGCCTGTTTTCTGAAGAGTGGGCAGCCCAGCCCTGAAGCGAAATAGGCCTCAAGTTCAACTCTTAAACTTTATCAGTGTCAAAAACTCTCAGATGATCTATTAAAATCTAAGACCATGTGCTTTCTTTTCAGAAAAACTATTTTTGTGGTGAAAAAAGGAGTTCTGTTCTCCATATGCAAGTAGCAAGTCTCAGGAAGGTCACTTCTGGGGATTACAGGAGGCTTAATGAATGGTGGGACTAGCCCGCTCTTCTGAACCTGGGTAGGCCATGCACGAAGGCTGCAGAGTGGCTTCTGAGTCACACTACGCCCCGCTCTTTCCCTCTCTCCTGCAGTCTTTAGCACCTTTTTAGGGGAGGTGTCTAAGCCCCAAGGGACAAATGCCCTGTTGACCTGGGAGGTTACTGCAAGTATATGTTTCTTGAAAAAAAGCCACAAATCTCTAGAGTCTGTAATTTCACGCATGTGAATCACCTCATTCATCTTTAATTTCCATAGCCAAGGATGATATTCAAAACATTAACAGCAAGTAAGGCACCTTCACAGGTGATTCAAATGGCACCCTAGAATAGTGCGGAAGCCAGGATCGAGGGCCCCTCTGGTTCTTCCTTTGGGTGATTATGCTGAAGCGTGGACTGGAGCATGGGGACGCTGTAGGATTATTTACCAGTTTGTACCGAAGATCTCAATATTTGAACATCGGTATGGCTGTACCAGTGTGCGCAGCCTGGACAGAAGACCTACTCTCAGCACTGTGACAGGGAGATTAGTCTTGATTTATTAGTGTGGAAACTGACACTCAAGGAAGTGAAGCAGTTTTGCTATGGTCTCTCAGCAAGGAGACAGGGCAGGAGGGGAACCGGCAGGACACCAGGCTGGTGAGATCTGGAGCACAGCCTCTTTCCCGCATGAAGGTCTGTTAGCCAGACCCCCATTTGTCCACTCCTCAGCCTTTAGTTTGATGGTAAACCAAGTTTAGAGACATCCCCCGACCTCCCTCATTCTGTGAGGTTGGCGGCTGGGAAAGGCAGCAAGCAGACCAGGGAACTGAGCTCTGCAAAGAAAAGGTTGTGGCTGCCCTACCCCAGCCTCAAGGGGCTACAAGCCCGCGGCTGTCTTCAGGCTGCTTCAGTCCTCACCAACGGCCGGCATTCCTGAAAAAGAGGGACTGCGAACGACCGTCTTTTCTGAGGTTGCTTTGGAACAGGAGGCTTAAACACACTCCTCTTAAATATGCTTTTCTCCCTCTTCATCTCTCTCAGAAGATCAGTGAAGTACACAAAGGCAATGAATTTTTTTTCTTCTTTTTAAAATTTCTATACATTAAAAAATATATTGGTGTTGCCTGGAAAGTTAACATATACCCACTGTAGAGATGACTGTGAAAGAAGAAAGTTGCTTTAAAAATTACTTATATTCCTACTACTTGTTATTTTATTATATTTCTTTACATACCAGTCTTGAAATCCTTTTTAGCATTTTAAAGTTATTTTTAAATGATTCATTTTTCAGTTATTTTTTAAAATAGTTTTATGAGTCTCCCCCCCCATTTTATTACATTATCGTTCAAATTTATTGGATTATTCTTTTGTTGTTAGACATTGAGGATATTTCCAGTTTCTCAGCATCCTACATAACACGCCATCCAAATCCTGGTAATGTGAACCTCTGACTCAGCACGGGCTGTTTTCTTAGGTAGATTCCTAAAAACTGAAATTACAGAGACAAGAGCATTAATAGGTTGCACTTAATGGCCCTTTGGTCTTGTGTTTTTCCTTTTTCTGGGTTGTTTCTAATAGCCCTCGGCCCACTTTTATAACCGTGTTAGCTCTTTTCTTACCTTTTTCCTTACGTGGTAAAGATCTCATGTATTGAACTAGCATTTCTCATATCAGATAATAGCTCCCAGTATAGTGTTTGGCATTTATGATTGCTTATGGTTTTGTTTTGTTTTTTTACATATAGTAAAGATTTCCATTTTATGACCAATACTATTGCCCTTTTCCATTTTGATTCTCACATTAGTTGATTCCTTAAAAGGCATACCAAATATCAAGATCTGATAAATATTAAGTACATTTTCCTTTCATTTGTTTGAGGCAAACTTTTGACTTTTCATTCTTTAAACCATCAGAATTTTTATCTAAGGTAAACTATTTTCTTCAAAATAGTGATCTAATAATCCCAGTACTGTTTACTGAATATTCATTCTTTTTCCCTTTAAAGTGTGATACTACATGTATCTTATACTAAATTATTATTTACTAGTATTGGTTTTTTGTCTGTTTCATTCTGTAATTTCTTGAAGCAGTACACAGTACTTTGCTCATTTAAACAAGAATCATATGTTTACTATAAAAGAATTATCTATGCTTATATTATTCTTTTAAAAATATTATTTATTTTAAATAACTGAAAGTTACTCACTAAGATATATATGCATATAATGGGTTTATGCAGCTTCATTACCAAAGACTTTGGGATATTTCAGACAAATGTAACATAGTACAACAGAATGAAAATGAATGAGAAAAACTTTAAAAATAAGATATACTCAGGAGTCAGGTTAGAATATGAAATGATTGTCATAATGAGCTAGAGTTACTTTATAATAGACCATATATTGATTCTAAGCATCCTACTGGCCAAAGTAAAGAAGAAAATATGACCAGTTACGAGATTTCAAAGTTAAGTGATAGAGATTGTTTTTTCAAAAGTGTTGCTCCTCTGATAGTGAAACCCATCATGGTGGAAAACATTCTTAATTACTTGCCCTGCCTACAAAGGGCTCAGGAGTCGCTCCCTCCCTGGGCCCCCAAAGCATTTTTGTGTCACTGTTACAGATCTCTTTGCTCTGCTGTGTAACTGTGATGTGTGCTCTGGTGCCTCCCTACCACCACCTTCCCAGGGTCAGCCTGTACGCTTGGGTGCTGCTTGTTTTCATGACCTGTGTGACTGGCCTAGTGCTTGGAAAGCAGAGCGGTCAAAAATTGTGGGGGAAAAAAAAAAGGACAAAAAGGGAAGGAAAGGAGGATTCTAGAAACCAACATGGATTTGTTTGGAGTTAACTCTGATGTCTGTGCCTTCTTGTCTTATGCTTTTCTTTTTTTTCTGAGTTAAAATTTCTATTTTACCTTATTTTATTCTGGTAAGAACACACCATGTGAGATCTACCCTCCTAACATATTTTAAACTCTGCAATACTCTTATTGTTAACTTTAGGCACAATGTTGTGTAGATCTCCAAACCTTATTCATCTCATATCACTGCAGTTTCCTAGCCTTTATTAGAAATTCCCATTTCCTCCTCCCCTCAGCCACTGGGAACCACCATTCTATTCTTTGCTTCTATAAATGTGATTGTTTTCACTATCTCATATAAGTGGAACCATGCAATATTTGTCTTTCTATGACTGGCTTATTTCAGTTAACATAAATGTCCTGAAGTATCACCTATATTGTCTTATATAGTAATATTTCCTTCTTTTTAAGGCTGAATAATATTCCATTGTGTATATATACCATGTTTTAAAATTCATTTATCCATCGTTGGATATTTAGAGTGTTTCTATATTTTAGCTGTACAGTGCTGCAGTGAACATGCAAATGCAAGTATCTGTTCAATATTCTGATTTCAGTTTTTTGGATAAATACCCAGAAGTGGGATTGCTAGATCATATGATATTTCCAACTTAAATTTTTTGATGAAACTCTATACTGTTTTCTGCAGTGGCTCATCATTTTTCATTCCTACCAATACTTTACAAGGGTTTTAATTTTATAGAGGAGTTTTACGCTTATGTTCATCAGAGATATTGGCCTTTAGTTTTCTTGTGGTGTCTTTGTTTGGCTAGTACATTTTTCAGTTCATTTATTGTACTCTGATTCCTATTTGGTACTTTTAAAATATTTTCTCTTCCCTGAAATTCTCTTCTTCATGCACTGTTCCCCTGACTGCAGAAAGCATCACTATCATGGTTATTTTGAATGCTCAGTTGGGTAAGTCATATCTATCTCCATTTCACAATGGTCAGTTTCTGGAGGTTTATTTTGTTCTTTTTTTTGGAACATGTTTCCCGTGTCTCTGTTTTTCTTGACTCTCTGTGTTGGTGTCTGCGCCTTAGGTAAAACTTCTCCCAGGACTGAACTTGTGCAGGAGAAGTCCCTCACCTCTGTGTCCAGAGGACTCTCAAACCTTTGTGCTAATCAAACCTGCTTCTATGTTCCTAGCAGCCCCGAGGCATCCCGTGGATGCTGATTCCTGTCAGTACTCAGAGAAATGAGGCGAAAGCCAATTCCAGACAGCCTACAGAAATTTTGGATTGCTGAACGTTCTGTCCAACGCTCCCTCTCCAGGCAGAAGCTGGGATCTGTGGCTGTTTGCCTGTTGCTCTGTGCAGGGTTGGGAGGCGGGGCTGTGGTGACCAGTTGGATGCTGGATCAATCGTCTTTGTTCCTGTGGCACATAGGGTCCAGCGTCATGTTCGTCCCATCGGTGCCCTGAGATGGGTGAGCCCGAACCCAGTTCCTGGGGCAACAGAGGAGAAGCTAGGACATTAGATGTGCAGTGTGACCCTCTCGCTCCTCAGGGAGAGGCTGGGCCTTATTGCTTGTTCCCTCTTCAGGGCTGGGGGTGGGGGTGGGGGTGGGGTGCTGTGGTAAGTGCCTGCACACCAGTTCAGGCCGCCCCACTTCCCTTTCTGTAACCCCTGGGGGCTCGCAACTGCCCTGCCCTGTCAGCTTTCTGAGACAGGCTAGACACAAGCTAGCTCCTGGGGTAGCACTCAGAGAAGGTGGGACTCTAGGTGTGTGGTCCAACTCTTCTGCTGCTTAAGGAGGAACTTGGAGCTGCGGGTTCCCTCCTAGTCTCGTGGCATGTACCAGGGGTGGGGATCATGGCGAGAGGGGTTTTCTGTTTTTCCCGCTGGTTTTGATGTGGCTGGATTTGCATTTGCTCAGGATGCAGAAACCTCTCAACTGGTTTCTGGATTTCTCACAAAGGGTCTTGATCCATGTGATGCTGTTGAACCACTGTGTCTGTGGAGGGAAGGAGAGTTCAGGCTTCCTATTCCACCATCTTGCTGATATCAAGGGC
The DNA here is from genome assembly GCA_032199065.1 of Smutsia gigantea. Taxonomy (NCBI): domain Eukaryota; kingdom Metazoa; phylum Chordata; class Mammalia; order Pholidota; family Manidae; genus Smutsia; species Smutsia gigantea. The sequence goes on from JAVSCE010020521.1 coordinate 32,477, forward strand.
TTCAGCCTGTCTTTCCAACTTATTCCTGAAACCATCCAGGGTCCCAAATTCTGTTTCCGTCACTCAGAGCAATAAGAATGGGGTTTTAAACTCAAAGGTCACTCTCCCCAATCCCAGCCCTCACCGTATACTGTATATACTCATATTAAATGACACAAGATGATTTTTATTGTCAAAGGGATGGAATTTCAGGGACAGAATCATTTCCAGTTAATAGTGTGACATTAGTAGTTGATGGATTTAGTTTCGGCCCCAGGAGCTAAGTCCAGCTCGCTCATCTGCCTTCAGCAATGCTGTAACTTAGTTCAAAAGGACCATTTGGAGAGCAGGCTGCCAGCTGTCTGCTCACTGCTCCTTAGATAAGGGAGGCCCATTCCCTTCGCTTATTCTCTGAGCATAATGTGCTCACAGCATCTGTCAGACTCACTGCTTACAAAAGAAAAGGACTTACCTTAAATCAGCTTGAGCACAAAATGAAACTCAGGCAACTAACTCATGTAACTCTTGCAACTAAAAAGTCAGGGGCTCAAACCATGTCGCCAAGGCTCAGCTTCTCTCCCTTTCTCGTTTTCTCTCTCTTCATCTCTCAGCTCTGTTCTTCCATGTTGGCGTCATTCTAAGGTAGGTCCTTTCCACATAGTGGTCGCCAGCAGTTCCTGCCCTATATCTTAACAGCATGTCAACCCCAGCAGAACGTTTATCTTCTCTTTATTTTCTTCATTCTTATGTGTTTATAGCCGAAGTCCCAGGATCTGAGACTCACTGGTCTGTCTCACAGTCACTCACTGCCCCTGGGGGGTTGGGGTGCCCTCATTATCCATTCATAGAAGTTTAGGGTTGGGTTAGCCCTGGCCCAGCTATGTAGACAGAGTGCACAAGAGTGTTTCTGTAAAGGAAAATCAACTCATTGTGTTAAAATAGAAAGGAATGGATGTTGGGTTGATTTTATGTGTCAACTTGACTGACACCAGGGTGCCCAGATAGTTGATCAAATATTATTCTGGGTGTTTCTGTAAGGGTGTTTTGCGGTGAGATTAAAATTTAAATTGGTAGACTTGAGTAAAGCCAGTCGCCCTCCCTCATGTTGGTGGCACCTTGCAATCACTGGAGGCCTGAACAGGACAAAAAACTGGCCTTCCCCCAAGTACCAGAGAGTTCTCTTTACCTGAGGGCCTCTGAACTGGGCCATTGCTTTTTCTTGCCTTCAGCTCTTCTCACATCTTGAGCCTGCTGGCCTTTGGGCTGCAGCTCACAGCACTGGTGCCCTGGGTCCCGTGGCTTCAGACTCAGCCCAGAACACCACTAGCTCCCCTGGGCCTCAGCTTGCCGAGTCATTCTGCAGATCTTGGGACTTGTCAGCCTCCATAATAATGTAAACCAATTCCTTATAATAAACCTTTCTATGTATATGTATATATCCTATTGCTTCTGTTTCTTTGGAGAACAGTTTGCTGACTGATACAGCAGGCAAAACAATAGAAAGCCTTCCCAATCTGTATTTCCTCTCTCACCCTCTCTATTTGTTTGAAGGACCTGTGTTCTATCTACCCTCCTCCCCTCTCCCTGTTTCTGAAGTAGTGGACAGCCTCTCCACAGCTCATTCTCATCCTCTCCTTGGAAGTCCTCCCTTGCTTTATTCTGGGAGAACTAGATGTCACCCACTTTATAGTTTTACACAGCACTGGAGTTTCCCTACAAGTTGCTCCATTCTGTTTGCACAGACTTCTTTAGCTTCCCAGCCTTTCAGGGAGAAAGGGCACTTTGCTTCTTGGGCACCCACTACCTGCAAGGTGCTGTGTGGAATGCAGATAGGAAATACTTGGGTTTCCTCACAAACAGGGCAAGAGCCAGCTAACCATCGTCTTCTCCTTCTCTCTCCTAAACTTATTTCTTACTCATCTCTAGTCAGGCAATTCATGGTATTTTTTCAAACCGTATTTTATCTCCAGCTCTTAGGGCAGGAGTTAGGTTCTGTGAACAGTTGGGGTAAACCAGAGTGATGACTGGAGAGAGCAATGGAATTAGCTTGAGTAGCAAGTGAGAGGCAAGCAGTATGGAGCTGGCCGCTCAGGTGGGTAAAGCCGGTCGCAGGGGTGGAGGCTGGAGGTGGTGCTGCCGTGTCTGAAGCGGAGGGACAACAGCTACCAACGGAGCCAGGGGACCCGTGCCCAGAGCGTCTGGCTCACCTTGGAGAAGCCGATCCGGCATACTGTCGGTGATCACAAGGCCCCGGGAGCAGACAGGTGCCCCTGCTGTCCTGATGCGAGACCATGGTGAGGCCACCTCACTTTTCTACGTTTGTTTCCCACTCTGTAACTTGAAGATAATGGGCCTTCAGCTGGCTGCGTGGTTGTGCCGGCCCTGCTCTGCGCAGCTCTCAGAACCCCATACTTGGAACAGCCCCACTCTTGGTTAGTGCTCTCTGTCACTGCCTTGAAATTCTTAATAAGCCTTGAATAAGAGGCTCAGCATTTCCACTTTGCACTGGGCTCTACAAATTATGCAGCTGGCGCTCAGGCCACTCAGTGGTCCCACAGGGCCCCTAGGGTTGTTCAGTGGATAAGGGACCTAAAGTTCTACCAGTCTGGAAAGAAATGGGTTAACACTTAACAAATGTAAATATGTTTCTGTGCTGAAGGACATCTCAAAGTCTTAAGCATGTATACACTTTCTAATTCTCCAAGAAGCGGATGTGAAGGTCATTTTCTAACCTTATTTGACCACAAAGTCCCCCACCCCAACGTCCCCCTCCCTTTTTCATCAAGAAGCATCTCTTGCAAAATGTATTACACACAATACACAATACACTTTGCACTGGTCTCAGTGTTTGCTTAGGTGTCTGTAAAGTCAAGAACCTGCAGTTTTTTATTATAATGACTCATGTGTGAAGAGTGGAGGGGTGGGGTGGGAAATAGAGCTGGAATTAAGGAGTGGGGCTCATACAGCTCTGTGGCCCAGGACTCTGTTGCAAGGAAGAGTTACGCTGCTATAATCTCACTGAAGCCCATGTAGACCCACAATTTTTCTCCTCTGAATCTTTGCTTATGTTGTTTGTCTACTGAAATGCTCTGCTCATCTTCATCTAGTAAATTATTTTTGTTTCTTATTCCAAAATATACCTCAGATTTATCTCCCTTTGTAACTCTCAGCTTCACCCTCTGTAAACACATTGTGGCAAATGGACCAATGCCATTCTCCGGCCACCTGATTCCCTACCAGCTCCAGCCTGTTCTCTACATGGTGCTCTAACTTGACATCTCTTTACAAAATGCAAATTGGCCTCATGCCACTGCCCAGCTTAAAACCCTTCAAAGGCCCTGCTACATTTAGGAGAAGATCCAATGAGTGAAAATCCAATTGAAAATCCTTCCAATGAGTTTCAAGACCTGAACCCCACCTAATTCCCCAGCCTCTTCTCAAGCTGGCCTGCCAGTTACTCCTATTCTCCATCACATTGACTTTTGAGTATTTCTTGATCATCCCAAATTCTTTTTCTCTTTAGGAACTTTTCATTTACTGCTCACAAAACTTGAATATTCCCACCCTTGCTTTTCAACTGGCTGGTTGTTAATCATTCCTCAGAATATCCACTAAAAATCATCACCTTAGCAAGAACTTCCCTGAGCACTTTGCCAAAGCACCACCAGCACCACCTATCTGGCTAATGCCATCCATGCACCTGCTCATTCACTTCTTAGTAGCCATAACAAGCTATAGTTAATTAGTTTACTTGCTCATTGTCTAATTCATCACTAGAATGTAGGTGTCCTGAGGGCAGGGATTATGTCCCTTTGTAGCTCCAATTCTTGGCACATGCCTGGCACATTGTAGATGTTCACTAAATACTGACTGAATGACTGACTGACGGAATTCCTAAAGGTCTGTGTCAAATGCTGGCTCCTCATCTATGGTGTCTTCTCTGATTTCTCCCAACCAGCAGTGGAATCTTTTCTGCCTGAATGCCTGTACCTCTTTATTTGTACTCCTTTATGGCTCTAGTCTTTGCCTCTTAGCATTATTTGTGAGTTTGTTATACCCTCCTAGAACCTCAAGTTCCTGGAGCAATATCCTACTAATCTTTTTGTACTCCTGCTGTGTCTGGCACAGAATAGATGCTCAATAAATTCTGATTGAACCGATTTAAATAATGGAAAAAGCTTTCAATAGAACAGGCACTAAAAACATGTAGAGATATTTATTTAAAAATCCACATGGCTAGTATCAGGGAGATACAAATTAAAACCACAATGAGATATCACCTCATACCAGTTAGGATGGCCAACATCCAAAAGACAAGGAAAAACAAATGCTGGTGAGGATGCAGAGAAAGGGGAACCTCCTACACTGCTGGTGGGAATGTAAGCTAGTTCAGCCATTGTGGAAAGCAGTATGGAGGTTCCTCAAAAAAACTAAAAATGGAAATACCATTTGACCTGGGAATTCCATTCCCAAGAATTTACCCAAAGAAAACAAAATCCCTGATTCAAAAACACATATGCACCCCTGTTTATTGCAGCACTATTTACAATAGCCAAGATATGGAAGCAACCTAAGTGTCCATCAGTAGATGAATGGATAAAGAAGATGTGGTACATATACACAATGGAATATTATTCAGCCATAAGAAGAAAACAAATCCTACCATTTGCAGCAACATGGATGGAGCTAGAGGGTATTATGCTCAGTGAAATAAGCCAGGCGCAGAAAGACAAGTACCAAATGATTTCATTCATTGTGGAGTATAACAACAAAGCAAAACTGAAGGAACAAAACAGCAGCAGACTCACAGACTCCAAGAAGGGACTAGCGGTTACCGAAGGGAAAGGGGATGGGGAGGGTAGGTGGAGAAGGAGGGAGAGGATATTAGGGGGTATTATGATTAGCACACATAATGTAGGGGGGCACATGGAAGGCAGTATAGCACAGAGAGGACAAGTAGTGACTCTATAGCATCTTACTATGCTGGTGTACAGTGACTGCCATGGGGTGTATGGGGGGAACTCGATAATATGGGTGAATGTAGTAACCACAATGTTGCTCATATGAAACCTTCATAAGATTGTATATCAATGATACTTCAATTTAAAAAATGGATATTAAGCACAAAAATAAAAATAAAATAAAATAAAACCACAATAAGCACTGGATACCTTGCCAAAAACGGGCGTGTTTCCAGGCCATTTTACAGGTCTTGGAGAATGGCCTAAACACGGAGCTCCACTCATCCAAATGGGCTTCATTAAACAATCCTGGGCCTTTGAGATGGATGGCATGCAAGCCGAGTCCTGACAGGTAGGGAGAAGAGAATTCCCACCTCCAGGCGCTCCTGGCCCCAGTTAATGGCCCTGCCATGGAAACTTTCAAGGAGGAAACTCTGCTGGGGTCATGAAGACTCCTTGGTGCTTCTTCTCCTGGACCTTTCTGACATTTCCTCTGATTGCCAAGGAAGCCTGGATAGATGTGCCTGAGTGGGACTGCAGTGAAGCCCGGGGGAAGAGGAGGGTGTTAGAACTGGTCAGGACACTCAAATGTGAATGACATTGTCATTCTGCCCTCATTTGCTTTTATCTGTGAAAGTAATAATCCATACCTCACAGGGTTGTTGTATTAATTAAGATAATATATATGTCTTAACTTTATATACATAATGTAGACAGTAAATAAGTGTTATGTTACTTCCTCTCTTCCTTCCCATTCCAGGTGAGAGCTCTAAGTGTGACCTCCAGGGTGGACCACCTTGGGGCACACAGCTAGAATTTGCAAAGAGGGGAAAAGCAGATTGGTATATACGTGTGTGTGTGCATATGGTTCACGGGCACACATGTGGTATACAAAGGGTACCTTTATATTTGCTATGTATTTTGATATAATAAGTGAACAATTAAATGATGTGCATTAATATCTGTTACTTTTGCATCCAGAGAGAATGGAATTGAAATTTTGATCTCAATATGGACAGAGAGGACTTGCTGCGCTAATGTTAGTATATACAAAGAAAAGTGATACAACCTTGAAGAGGCAAACAAATGAGAATGAATTTAATCTGAGGTGATAAGTAGCATAGAAAAATTAGAGTTTCTTTTTTAAAGTTTGCTCAAGAGCCAGAGTGAGGGATGTCCTGATAGATGTAGTCGAAGCCTTTTCAAGTAAGTCTCCATTATTTGTTAAATGAGCACTGGAAATAGATGATTAAATGAATATCTGTATTAGTTTTCCAGTGCTGCCAAAACTAAGTACCACGAACTGGATGGCTTTAACAACAGACACTTGTTGTCTCACAGTCTGTAGGCTGGAGGTGCGGGATCAAGGGGCCGGGTCCAGACCTCTCTCCGTGGCTGTTCTTCTCCCTGTGTCCTCACATCATTCGCCCTCTATGTGTATCTGTCTTCAAGTTTCCCCTTTTTATAAGGACACTAGTCATATTGGATGAGGGCCCACACTAACGTAGTTATTCTAACTTGATGACCTCTGTAATCAAGTCTCCAAATATGGTCCTATTTGATTTCCTGGGGGTTAGGACTTCAACCTATGAGTCCGGGGTGGGGGACACAATCCAGCTGTATTTCATAGCATTTCTGAAACTTGGAAGTCCACACTAAGTGCTATGCTCCTAGCTCAGCAAGACAGAAGCCAAATTATGTGAAGATGGTCACTTTTGTGTCTCTGGCAATCAGTTCTGGACACAGGTATGGAAAACAGATTCCTTGGATACAGAACACATCTGGTAGGAGCTCTTTGAAGCTTCAGGAAGCACCTGCAACAGGTTTTTCTCCTTTTAAATGTCATATGACAAGTTCACCCCTGGGCCACATGCAGTGAATGCACGGAGCCCACAGAGGCATGTATTTGCTGGGAAATTATCCCCACAACAGCCTGCCTTGGGTTTTCAGGAAATGTAGCTATTGCAACATAATCAATGTGCCCTGCATATCCCAGTTTCTACCCCACGAATTTCCTCCATTCTTTCATTATAAATGGGCAGGAGGTCAAAGAAGAAGGCAAAACTAAACAGACAAACATAAATCTCTCAGAAACTGTTTTATGGAAGGAATTTGATGGAATCTGAGGCAAGTATGTCACAATGATGCTTAAAATAGCTGTCTTTAACAAAAAGACATCCTACAGTATGGGAGAATATATTCATAAAAAACGTATCTGATAAAGGGTTGACATCCAAAATATATAAAGAACTCATGCACCTTTAACAAACAGAAAGCAAATAATCCAATTAAGAAGTGGGCAGAGGACATGAATAGACACTTCTTCAAAGAAGAAATTCAGATGGCCAACAGGCACATGAAAAGATGCTCCACATCGTTTAATCATCAGAGAAATGCAGATTAAAACCACAATGAGATATCACCTCACACCAGTGAGGATGGCCAACATCCAAAACACAAACAACAACAAATGTTGGCGAGGATGTGGAGAAAAGGGAACCCTCCTACACTGCTGGTGGGACTGCAAATTAGTTCAACCATTGTGGAAAGCAGTATGGAGGTTCCTCAAAAAACTCAAAATAGAAATACCATTTGACCCAGGAATTCCACTCCTAGGAATTTACCCTAAGAATGCAGCAGCCCAATTTGAAAAGGACAGATGCACCCCTATGTTTATTGCAGCACTATTTACAATAGCCAAGAAATGGAAGCAACCTAAGTGTCCATCAGTAGATGAATGGATAAAGAAGAGGTGGTACATATACACAATGGAATATTATTCAGCCATAAGAAGAAAACAAATCCTACCATTTGCAACAACATGGATGGAGCTAGAGGGTATTATGCTCAGTGAAATAAGCCAAGCCGAAAAAGACAAGTATCAAATGATTTCACTCATATGTGGAGTATAAGAACAAAGAAAAAATACTGAAGGAACAAAACAGCAGCAGACTCACAGAACCCAAGAACGGACTAATAGTTACCAAAGGGAAAGGGACTGGGGAAAATGGGTGGGAAGGGAGGGATAAGAGGGAAAAAGGGGCATTACGATTAGCAGATGTAATGTTGGGGGGGCACGGGGAGGGCAGTACAACTCAGAGAAGACAAGTAGTGATTCTATAGCATCTCACTACGCTGATGGACAGTGACTGTAATGGGGTTGGTGGGGGGGACCTGATGAAGGGGTAGTTTAATAATCGTAATATTGCACATGTAATTGTAAATTAATGATAATAAAATAAATTATATTAAAAAAAATAGCTGTCTTTAAAGTTTTGCTTTATTGCCTTTAAAATGGCATAGAATTGGATAAGCACTGTGTTTTTTGCATTTCTTTTACAATTGTAAGATGTAAAAAAATCATACATCTATTTGTTTTGTTGTTAATGAAAACTTAATTTAAAAGGACACAATATTGAGGAAGGAGATTCATAGAAATAGCCATCTGCCCTGACATTCGATACTATAAAAGCAAGCACAGCAAAATGGTAGGGAACTATTGCAGCAAGTTCCACAATGTTAATATTTCAGAGAATCCTCCCCAACTATTTGTTTCTTTGCTTCTCCATCCCACTAACAGTTGCTTTAGTGGCAGAGTGGTACTAGGGCCATTTATTTGATGAAACAATGGAGTTTGGTCCGCGCGCAGACCCACTCAGACCTTGAGGGAAGACAGCAGTTACTAAGCGGAAGAGCACGTGTTCCACAGGCATGATGTCAAAGCTGGCTAGGAGCTGATATAGCAAAAAGTCAGAAAACCTTTGGTGAAGGGATTTAGTCCTCCTTTTTGCAATGAGCAGATCCCCCCCATACAAAGACAGGACATAGCCCTCTGAAATCTTCCCTGGAGCTTAGTGAATAGATTTGAACACGCTTATAAAAATGGCTGCATAAATATTTTTCTTTGCTCATGTCAAAGCATGCTAATCAGAGAGGCTCTCTGAAAACAATATTTTAATCTGTACCTCAAATTCATCTATACCCATTAGCTGCTCAATTAGGCGAAACAGACTTTTAGTTGCATGCCAGGGGCTTAATTTAATTTGCCTGGCCTGGGATAAGCAGCTGGCCTTAACTGTGAAGCCCTGTGTTTTTTCAGAAATTAAACCAGAGTAGCGAAGCAAAAACTCTTAAAATACAGTATGGAATCTGAAGCGGACCATATTGTGCGGAAATTTGAAGTGATTTAAAAAGTACCATGCAGGTATGTCAGTCACATCCTCCTGGTTTTGTTCACGTTCCAGTTACTGCTTGTTTTGTTTTGTCTTGTTTTTCTTTTTTTACTCTGGTCCTATGGATTCTAAAGCAGAACAGTTCAAGTAACATCAGTTCATGAAGACAAAAGAAGCTTTTTGTTTGATCATGGCTGGGTGGGTGTTTAGTTCAGGCAAGAACTAAGCAAAATAGAAGTTGTCTTTCTAAATCCTTTGCCTAATAGAATTTCCTTGGACTCAAAATGTAAATTCTATTAAATTACTTTTCAGTTGTCATAAATGTACTTAAGTATTTCTAGATAGTGAAATGCATTTGGCCTAAATGCAAAACAAAAAAAAAATTTACATTGGTAGAAACTGTTCCTTTGTGTTCAGTCATTTATAGTAACATCCCAGTAATGCAATTCTTAGAAAAAAGGAAGGATAGGTTAATTCTTTATGGCATATAAAATAAATATATTTTGGGATGAAGCACCTTACTGGAAAACAAGGCAGTCCATAGCAAAGCTTTTTTCCATTGCATGTCACTGCCATGCATGTCATGTGGAAAAGCTGGAAGAACCAGAGATGGGGCATCTCTGCTCAGGGTATGCGTCCTGCTCTGACACTGATATCAGCTGCTTGACTTTAGAGCAGTCACTTGATCTTGTTGTCTAAGTAGTCCTGTATGTGCAGACATGTAAGAAATACTCTCCATTGTATACAACCCACAGGGTTGTCTTTATCAAAGGAGACAAATATGAGAGTGATTAATGTATTTCAGGGGAGGATGTACAGGGGGAAGACTGGGTTCAGAAAAAATTTGGAAGTAAAGAGCAAAGGGGCCAAAGTAGACTGAGCAGGATGGGCTGAAAGAAAAGCATCTGTGAGTGTGAGTAGAGAGCAGCTGGGTGAGGGCAGTGTGGAGCTGTTGGGGGAAGGGGATATTCTACCCTGACAGTCTTTGTTGGGGTACTGTTCCACGCTGTGTACAGTGACAGTAGAACTTAAGAATCCTGACAGGGTCGGGGTCAGGTCCAGGAAGGCAGTCAGCACGAACAACTGCACTGTGCTGAGACTAAGTCCCCTGCCAAGCCTGGTAGATGGGAACAGTCCAAGCAGTGGGAGAGTGATGAGGTGATCATTGAAGAGACAGAGAAAAACACCCGGCATTCAGTGCCCAAAGCTTCTCAGCATGCTGGGCTCATCTAGCAGGAAAAGGAATAGGAAGAGGAGTTTGGTTGATGAGCTCTCATTTGTAGGTTTCCTTGCTTGGCTGCCAATGAGGAAGAGACACTGCTCGCAGGTGAGTTGCCCAAGTGAATAAACGTGAGTTATGTTAAGAAATTAACAGAAGATGAATTTCAGGCAACTCTTTGGAAAACACAGTCTGGTGATAAAATCCACTGGACTGTGAAATAGCCTTTCAGTGGGAAGGGAAGGGTGTGCCATCATTTAAGATGTTTAAAACAAGACCAGCTAAAGCATCTGCTAGACTCTTATCCAGAAGAGAAAAATCCAGACCTGGCAAGAGATAAGCTTGCTAGGGTCTGGGAGCTCTCACACCTCTCATTCTTGATGTTGAAAAGTTGCGGTCAAATCCTCGAACATTTTCACAAGCACATTTCAGATTGGGAGTTGTGTGACTCATTACTCATTCTGTTGATCTCTAGGATTCAGTGCCAGCTTGGAATTTCAAGCAGATGTGGCAAAACAGCCAAGACCACCTTTCAAATTCATATCCTTTGTCTCTCACTTTGGTTTTATCTTTGGAAGAATCTGAGCATATTTTTAAAGGGTAAATTAGGTGATGTTAGAGATGAAAAAAAAAAGGAGAAAGAAAAAGCTATTTAAGAGAGAAAGCTTCCAAATTCCTAAATTATATTAAAGGGAGAAGAATTGCAAATGCCCAGATTTAAGTACTATGCCTTTGATCTGACTGAACCCAGAACAATTGTCAACTGTTAATTATGCATTTGAGCATTAGGCCCAGCAAATTGATAATTCCAGACCATCTTCCCTCTACTATGTCTAATATGTTGCTAGTACATCCTTAGAGATTTGTTAATAGAATGAACTATATCCTTGATAAGACTGCCACTTGGGAAGAAATGCATCTGGAAGGACTGGCAGAGGAGAAGGGATAGGAGTGCTCCCTGGATAAGTCATAATGACAGTCTGTTAGCTCTGAGTCTCTGAGCTGGGCTGACTGGGGAAAAGACAGGTGCAGATCAAAGTTGAAAATATTTGTTTTGAATGAGTTTGTCAAAAGTTTGCCTTACTTAATTTCCAAGAGATACTAAACTAGTGGCTTTGAATAGCCCGCCGAGAGTGGCATTCCATTACCTACCATTGCCTACCACGTGCTATGTGGAAATGCAGAAAGAACCAGGATGGGGCTTCAGAAGCTCAGAGGATGAGTCCTGGCTCTGACACTGGTATTAATTTTTAACCATATTGTCTCAGTTTCCTGGTATGTGAGAGGTGAAAGAAATAATGCTTATCTTTCATATACGTAGCCCACAGCATTGTCTTTATTAAAGGAAAAAAATGGAAGAATTAGTATATTTATTCTGAAAGAATAGCAGTTAGATTAAAAAAAAGTTGTCCTATCAAAGTTAACTCCTCTATCCATTTAGGAACCAGAGTTTATCCTTTTACTTAAGCTCCAGCAATTCTTCATTTTTCATCCTGTATTGTCTTATTCAGGTTGCTATAACAAAAGTACCATAGCTTCGGAGCTTAAACAGCAGACACTTATTTCTCAGAAGCTAGAAGCTGGAAAGTCCAAGATCGAGGTGCTGGCAGATTCAGTTCCTGGTGAGAGCTGTCCTGGTTTGCTGACAGAGATCTTTCTGTATCCTCATATGGTGAAGAGAAATAATTTCTTGTGTCTCTTATACGGGCACTAATCCCATTCATGAAGTCCCCACCTGTACAGTATAGTCCTCGCGAATGACCACCTGCAAATACCATCATATTGGGCATTAGGGCTTCAACATATGACTCTTGGGGAGACACAAACATCAGTTTTCTCTTCTCTACTGGATCACTCCCATTGGCATACAATACTCTCAATATTTCCCATCTTAAAACAAACTTGCTTAAAACAAACAAAATCCTCCAGTATGTTCTTATCACACCTATGATAAAATCCATATTCCTTATCATTTGGCTTCTACCTCCCTCTATAATCTAATTTTCTATTTCTTCCCCCTTTCCATATTTTCTTCTGGTCATATGAGCTTTCTTAGGTTTTGTGAACATGCCAGGCTTATTTATTCCTCAGGACCTTTTCAATTACTCTTTCCTCTGTCTGAAGTGTCTTTTCCAGATCTTTGGAAGAGTTCGCATGCAGTATCCTTCCCCAGGTATCTTACCTAAAACAGTCCTTGACCCTCATTATCTCACCTCAGTCCTCAACTGGATTATATTTTCTTCAGAGTTTTTATTTCTGTCTGAAGATACATCTTCTGTTTTTTGTTTTTACTTGCTGTTCTCTGTCTTCCCAAATATAATAGCTCTCCAAAGGCAAGGACTTTTTCAGTTTCCTGATGGATCTTCAGTACCTAGAATAAGCCTAGCACATAGTAGGTGTCTGCTATGGTCTGATTGTTTCTGTCCCCCACCAAACTCATATGCTGAAGTCTTAAACCCCCAGACGGTGGTATTAGGAGGTGGGGCCTTGAGAGGTGCTTTGGTCATGAGGTTAGAGCCTCATGAATGGGATCAGTGCTATTATAAAAGAGCCTCCTCAGAGCTCCCTTACCCCTTCCACCAGGCAGGGACAGAACAAGAACATGTGGGCTCTGAACCAGGAAGGAGGCTTTCACCAGAGTGTGCCTATGTCTGTACCTCCACCTTGGACTTCCCAGCCTCCAGAAGTGAGAAATAAGTTTCTATTGTTTATAAGATATACCCAGTTGGTGATATTTTGTTATAGGTGCCCAAATGGACTAAGGAATGCTCCACAGTGATTTATTTTTGCATATTCTTAATTCACTACACCTTTTAAATTTCTTTCAAAATCTCCTTGTTATGTTTAACTTTTGATGCAAAAGGAGACAAGGTCTTTGTGGAGCCAGAAACCTGCTGACCTGGCTAACATGCTATTCTTTATTCTCCTACTGATGTTGAGTACTAGTGTTTGTTTAGTGGCTGATTCTTTATAACTCCTGTCTTTCCTTTCTCCCTAAGTATCCCTAGATATGTCAGTGTATCATAGATCACAGGGGAAATTGACCACTTGGATGTGCTTGGGAATTGGCTTTTTGGTGAAACTAAAGAAAAACCTAGGTTCTTTTTTGATCACTTTCTGAAACACCAATGTGTCAGTAAGGAGACTGTGGGTTGGGGTGCTGAGCATGGAGAATTGAATAGGAGCTGGCAAAAGAATAAGCCAGACTGGGGGTTGATCTTATGACACTGAAGAAGGCAGGACTGAGAACCTGGTGCGTAGACAACATGATACCTCAAGGCAGAGCATGAGGCTCAGGGGCTGCATGGTGGGAGGTCACTGATGGCCAGCGGCAAGGTAAGGAAGGTGATCATAAGGATAAGCCACAGGAGCAGATGCCAGCTGCAGAAGACAGGGCATAGTGGTAAAAACAACAACTGCCACTCGGGGAGTCTCTCAGTCACTTGTTTCTGGAGCACCAATCATACTCTTCCCTCAACTGATTATTTAGGAATTTACTAAGTGCCCACATTCTTTCTGATAGGAGGCTAAAAGACCCATTCTGTGTCCTCGGAATGCACTTTTTGGTCTCAGTAAACGTACACACACAAGAAATCTTTGTGAAACCAATTAAAATTTGTTTAGTTTCAGGAAAGAAAAGGATGATGAAGATTGTTTAGGTTAGAGGACAGAAGGAAGGCTGAACAGAAAAGAGACTTGAGGAAGCCAGGTGCCTCCTTGAAAATAAAGAATTGTAACACATTTTTTCATTATCATTTCAGTGTTTTTCAAAGGCTTTATCAGGGTAAGTAGTGGCTCGCTGGTAGGGGGATTTTTTCCTTTTTTTCTTCAGCTCATATCAGCATCGGAGCCTAGATGATGAAAAAGGAACTCTGTAGCCAGTCAGATAGGCACCTGATTTCCCAGAGTGTCTGACAGTTTTACACAGGGGATTTTGAATGTAAGCATACATTTATAAATGCTATGCTTATCTTCTGTGCTTCTCTTTTTTTCCTAGGACTCCTTGGAGAAGTTTGCATGACATTCTGTTTGACATAAAATCAGCATGTGTCCCAAGTTAAATCAACAACAGCTGTTTTAAATAGCAGATTGTGTCCCAAAATATCATTCTGAACCAGGGGAAGAGCTGCTTGGATGCTTACATATTCAGATTCACTGGTAGAACCCAGCATCTGGGCACTGTGGCCATGGGTAGACAGAGTGTGCCCTGGCTGAGAGATGGTGGCCTATTTAACAGCATAGTGACCTTTGGGGAAAATTTCTATGTGATCTCAGGGATAGAGATGCCAGCAATTAAGGGGGGCCAGCTACACTAAAAGGAGTCATGCTTCTGTTGGTTGGAGCTTTTACTCAGAATCCTGAGGATTTCTGTAAATGGTCCAGAAAAGCAGTTCAACACCAGTTTGTCCCCTTCAAAAACACTCACACAAGTGTTCTAAAAAAATATTCATTACCTTCCTCCCTCCAAGATTTCTCAGTATTTGAATGGCTAGTTGTACCATCCGGTGTCGCTGGAACATCTGTTCTATGACCTACAGATTGTTTTAAGTTCAGGGTAGAGCCAGCCATACCACTCCCTTATCACCTCCCCAGACTGGGATTCCTGTAGCAATGCCTGCAGCACTGCCCTCAGCCCCGGTAACAGGCCTCAGAGGAGGGCCAGGCATTTTCCTTTCACTCCTAACAACTGCTTCTTTGAGCAAGTTTGCCTTCCACAGTGCTGCCGAATGCCGGCCTTACCTGTTGAGACTGTTCCACTGAGTTGCAGGTCAACAGCTTCAGGCTGTGTGCGGCACATGAATATTTCAGGAGCCTCAGAATGGGTCTGGTGTGCCTGGTCCAGGCGGGCAACCCTTCCCTGGGGAGCCTCCCTTCCGCCTTATTTTGCAGGTTTGCCAGGGCTTTATTATTTTCAGTGATGGAAACTACACCACCTCTCACTTCTAACGGCTCCCTCCCTGCGTGGGCAGACTTGCCCACTGGGTCTAATATTATAAGGCCCTCTGCCACCTCGTGCTCATTAGGATGCCTGTTTTCAAAAAACCAGAAAATAACAAGAGTTGGCAAGATGTAGGGAAACTGGAACTCTTGCATGCTGTTGGTGGCCATGTCAAACAGCAGTTGATGGGGAAAACAGTATGGTAATTCCTCAAAAAGTTAAAAATAGAATTACTATTATCTCATAATTCTATTTCCAGATATATGTCCAAAAAATTTGAAAGTATGGTCTTGAAGAGATATTTATACATGTACATTCATTGCAGCGTTATTCACAATAGCCAAAAAGGAAGCAGCCCAAGTGTCCATAGACAAATGAATGGATAAATAGTATGTGCTTCACACTTACAATGAAATATTATTCAGCCTTAAAAAGCAAAGACATTCTTAGACAGAAAGTAAGAGAGTAGTTGCCAGGGGCTCGGGGGGAGGAGAAAATGGGGAGTTATTGTTTAATGGATATAAAGTTTCAGTTTTGCAAGATGACTATAGAGTTCTGGAGACTGGTGGTACAACCATGTGAATTGAGCTTAACACTATTGAGCTGCACACTTAAAATGGTTAAGATGGCAAATTTTATGTTATGTATATTTTACCACAATTAGAAATGAGAAAAAGATTTTAAGAAAGGTCCCTGTAGTCTCAGTATCTCAAGGAATTGCTAGGTCTGACCTTGTATCCCAGATTCCCTGTGATAGCACACTTGTCTTTGTAGTGACAGTTCTAGCAAGTTGGGCTATTGGCCATAGCTAGTCCACCTTTCCCACACATGCTTCCAGCCTGAGGGCAGTCCCGGCCCACACCCACACACACCCATAGCCAGGGCTTTGGGCCCCCTGCTACTCTGAGGCAGGGGTTTGAATATCTCCATGGGTCATATATCCCTCAAAGGAGTTACTGAGAAACATCAGTTTCTGTCACTTACATCAGAGTTGTGCCTGGTGCAAGTAAAAATGTGAATCCAGAAAGTTCACTGGTCTGGCTTGCTTTTTCTCACTGTTTTGGTGTCCTTTTCTTTGAAGTGCTTGGTGTGGTACTTGATGAAGCACTTGCTGGTCCCTGACTTCTCAAGCCACAGAGAAAATTTATCTGAAAAACAAAACCACTTATTTATTTTAGAATACTTACTGTTTAAGAGAAATAGGAAAAAAGCTTGCAAGTTTTAGGGTTTCTAGAATGCCTTCCAGATAGGTCCAAATCACACCCACCCTTTAAGTCACAGCTCAAATGCTAAATAAGCCTCTGAGTCAGAAATGATCAATAATTTCCTCTTTTGAGTTCCCATATCATTTTATCTAAAACTCTCTTAAGACATTTGTACTTTTTATCCTGGATTGTGGTTATTGATATCTATCTTCCATGTAGACTCTATATAGTATAGGCTATTGTAGAGGCGTGTCTCCCACAACGCCTGCACATGTAGGATGCTTAATAGATATTTGCTACATACAAAGTATGGAAGTCCTTGAAAGGGTTATGCTAACTCTGCAAAAAACAAAATTTAAAATGGCAAAATTTCTGGCCCTGTAGCTCCAGGGCAGTGCAGGTATCTTTGGGTAAGGGTTGTGGGCCCTTTCTGGTTCTTCCCAAATCACCCTCCCCAGACAGCTGTGACTCACAGAAAGCCTGACTCCAAGTGTAAAGTTGCTAATGAGACAAATGCAAAGTGATTTTGACCACTCACCCCAGTCACCATAGAATGTAATGAACAAGTGTGGTCCTGACCAACACTCGAGAATAAAGTTCATGTGTGTGCTAACATTGCCAGGGAGACCTTTCGGAGGAGAAAAGTTCTCCTTGAGTGGCAAAAATGATCATTTCGCAGACAGAAGCAGCCTGGTTGTTTTAATCAAGCAGGGACAGCGAGGTCTTCTCGGCCGGGGAGATCCAGACTTAACTCTTTCAAGTGAACAACAAAGGGCTCTCCAGCTTTCAAAGCTCATCTCTTCTGCCTGCCGCTCTCTTTTGCTAACTCATGCGGAAGGTCAGAGAAAGGACAGAGTATAAATGAAATTAAAAAAATTATTACCAATACTTTTCCCTCAGAGGTTAATTTCTGTTCAGAATCCTCTTCACAGAAGTTAGAATACCACATAAAATCAGTGGGGATGGCATCCAAATTGGTCTTTCTCTGGGAAAGAGATGTTGACAAAGCCTCCATGGGACACTCCACTGAGTTAAGCATTCTTGCTCTTCTTCCCTTTGTGATTAACAGGGTTTTGCTCCCCCAAACCCTTAGAACCAGCCACTTTACCTGACTCTTCCATGCAGATCCTATAGTTACTCTTCTGTGTCCACCAAAAACAATGAATGTGGGAAACATTGTTCACGGCTTCTTGCTTACCATGTTTATAATGGCCTGGGAGTATGTGGATGAATCCCCCAAAGAGGCACTTCATCAAGTCTCTTCCGGGTGGCATGTATGTTTCCCCCTTTATGAGCCTACTGAATGTTGCTTTTATATGCAGAATTTTCACCATTATCCAATATTTATCTGAGTGCAAACAATAAGTCAATACAGAACATATATTTAGATAGTATTTCTGCCCACAGGGACATGCATGGTGGATGTAGAGCAAAACGATCAATGGAGAAACGTAGTGCTTAGAGGACGAGGGCCGGCACCTGCATTCTTTCTGTTTTCCCTTTCCCACGGCGCCTGCCAGAAGCTGCCTGCTTTCCTCACGGGTCTCCTCTGTTCCCACCACACCAGCCAGCCCTTCTTTTGCGCCCATGTCTGATGCGCTTGCAGACTTGAAAACTGGCTCTGGCTCTTCTGAATGCCTGAACCCTATGTTTAAATCCTTTGTTTTGAAAGGTGGTTGAGTTGTTCCACCAGAGATACTAATTCATATGCAAACACTACAATAAGTGCTCCCATGTTTGGGGGTGGAAATGAGGATGTTAGAGACCCAATATCACTGAGTATAAACTGATTGTGTGCTAGTCACAGAGCTGGAAAGGTGTGTTCAGGTATGGCCTATGACCTAACACGTGTAATATGATTAAAAGGATCTTGGGATTCTCCCTATGGAAAATACAGGGGTTTGGAGCAGATTTACATGGGACTTCTATTTCCTCCTTTGTTATCTCTTCCACCTCAAAATTTGATCTGATTCCTGAAAGTGAGGCAGTAATCCTGGTATGTTCCCTTTCATTAATTTGTCTTTTAAGTAACATTAATTGAACATCTGCTATGTGTAGGTACGTTTCTTCAGAGAGGCAGAATAGGGTTTATTATAAGGAATCAGTCCATGTCATTATGGAGGCTGAGAAATCATACAGTCTGGTGTTTGCAAGCTGGAGGCCCGGGAAAGCCAGTGGTATAAATTCACTCTGACTCCAAAGGTCTGAGAACCAGAGGGGCCTGGTGGTATAGGTCTCAGTCTGAGAAGAGAGTGAATTCAACTTTCTTCTGCCTTTTTGTTCTATTTGGACCCTCAATGAGTTACTCGATGCCCACCTACACTGGGAAGGGCAGTCTCTTTTACACAGTCTACCAATTAAAACGCTAATCTACTCTGGAAATTCCTTCACAGACACCCAGAAATAATACAACCAGCTATCTGGGCATCTTTTGGACCAATCAAGTTGACAGATAAAATTAACTATCATAGCAAATCTCTGTGCTAGGTGCAAACGAGTAAGATCTGGGCTTTATCTTTGCTGGGCAAAACTGCTAAATCATTTCTTCCTGACGGAGAGTCTATACTGGTCTTTATCACCCAGCTCTTGCTTGCTCCTTCACCTTTACTTCCCTCTCCTCACCAGGTATGACAGAGCAGCTTGGAGTTACCTGAGTGAGCTGTGCTTTCCCAAGCCTTTGACACTCAGCACATGCCATTTCCTCTGAAGGGAGTGGCCTCCCTGTATTTGTGTGTTATCCTAACACAACCTAGCCTCTAAATCTGAGCTCGAGTCACCTCCTGTATAAGCCTTCCTTGATTTCTTAGTCAGATTTGAATGCTCTTTCCCAAAAACTCATACACAATCTCATAAGCTTGCTAAGAAATGTGCCTCATTCCAAAATTGTAAGCTCTTTGAGGGCACAGTCCACGTATTTTTACTTCTTTATCCCCATTGTGTTTCCTAATGGCTGGGTAGGTGCTCAATGAATAGCTGGTGGTTGAAAAAATAAATAATTAAATGTAGAAAGTGATTAATACTTAAGAGAGGTGCTAAATGGCAGTTCTCATTTACTGAGTGCTTCTTTTACATCACCCTTACTATGCTGTGCTTTCTATATCCATTACCTCATTGTTATTTCCCAGGCAATAGATGAGGAAACTGGGCTTGGAGAGGTTAATTAACAAGCCTGATTTGACATGGCTCTAAGTGAGGGAGGATGATTTGGACTCGGGCCTGTCTGGTTGTTCATAACTGCTGCATGGTATTGTCCTCATTGAGATGGTGTTGACCCAGGAAAGAGAGCCTGGAGTTTAGAATGTTATGGCTTTTTTTGAAAGCAGCAATCAAACCCATGTGCATCAGTGTAAATATATTGTCCATTATTTCCAAGTTTGTACTATAACCTTTGATGATGGTTTCAGAGCTGAACGGGCATAAAGAAGGCAGTGCCTGTTTTTCACAAGTAGGGTCTCCACATTATGATGCACAGTGTTTAACTGATCGAATTCAGATATCATTTAAATGTGGAAATTAAAGATCTCTACAGTGAATTATGAGGGATTTTGTCAACATGAGATAACTCTCTTCCAAGATAACAACTAAATATAATCTCACATAAGCCTGATAACGGGCAGTTCCCCTGAGAGCCTGGAGCTGCCGGGCAGGTGTGAGCGGTGAGGAGCTAAGGGTCTCCAGGAGTCCTGGACTGTGAGGGAAGCAGTGAGCAGAAGACGGGACATTTCCAAGAGAAAGAAGGCCCAGCTAGGCCTCCTTCTCTCATAGAGCACGCATCGCTCTGTCTAAGGTTCACACAAAGATTTTATTTGAAGTCTTAGAGGCATTTTTGAATGTATCCATTTCTATTTTTTTCTGCCTCATTTTTTTTTTAATGCTTATGTTCTCCTTCATCAACAATGCTGACCCTGGAAATTAGTTTCTCCTCCTCAAGACAAAATAAAAGATACAATATTTCCCTGACACCTCATACCCCAATCTAAAAACACTTGAGCCAAACGTTTATTGTCCACAATGGATTGGATGATGAGAAATTAGCCACTGACTTGAGTGCCTAGATTCTAAACTGATTCATAAAAAAAATTTAATATCCTTATTTGGATATCTGCTGGAATCTGACGTTGGGTGAATTTTCCTTCTTTATCATCCTCCTCCACCACCAAGAGTGGTCAGGGTCTCCAGGGCCCCTGAGGGCCCCTGCACCTTGCTTCCTGAGGCATATGGAAGGCAGGACTGTCGATAGACCACAGCCCCAGGCCTGCCTGTGTGAGTCCTGGAGAGTCGGGGGTTGGGGACTGCTGTCTTTCAGTCATTTAGGGCTTTTCCCTGCAAGGGTCCATGGAGCTAGCTTTACTCAGTTTCACCACAAAGCCTCATTTTCAGTTTTCCCAACTCCTCTCACAATCATGCCTGGCCCTCCAAAGGACACTCAAGGTGAATCAAATAGGCAGAGTCCTTGTGGTCATTTCTGGTGGTTACTGGCCCCCCTGGATACCTGCAGCTCTAGGGGCTCAAGGTCCTGTTACCACCTCTTGCAGTTCCTGGAGACTAGACAAGGTCCTTGGCTGCCAAGGCAGGAACCCAGAACTGCGCCACACTTGGGACTGAAGGGAGGATGCGGGAGTTACGGACTGGAAGCCACCACCATTTGCATCAGTTGCTCCCTCACTGAAGGGGGATTACACAGAAATGGACAGCAGGGAAGTGCAGGTGGATCTGGCTCACCAGACCCTTGTCGGCTGACCATGATCGCCACCTTTTTCTGACCTTTGGCAATTACAGAGTGCTGTGTTCTCCTGACCCAGTATGAATGCTAAGGAAGTGTGGCTGGGAAACATGCATTACCACTGTCTTATTATGTCTTTTCCTTCGAGTCAATCATACAGTCCAGCAGTGCTCAAATGATTTGGGCTCGAGCTCATGATACTGAGGGACACAAGGTTGAGAGCAATTGTAAGGAGTCTGAAATTCCTGCAGAACTGTGCAACCGTCTGAAAAGGCTGTAGAAGGAGCTGTGAAGGCTGTGAGGTGGCCCAGAACAGCTTCAAGAAAATGTAACTCACACTGGGTCTTAGAGGATGATGTGCCAGATCTGAGCAGGGGAAGGGAAGGACATCCTGGGAGCCAAGAACAAAGGGGAGGCCACAGGAAGGTTTTATTCAATGTAAAAGAAAAGTGGCCCAAAGAACTGAGGTCCTTAGGGCACCCTTGTTCGAGGCAAATAAACCAAGTCTCTCGTATGTTGAGGGTCCGCTAGATGACCCCTCAAGGTCACCAAGCAGCCGTGGTGCTGAGCGCTGAGGTGCATCTGTGCTGTCACGGGCTCAAAGCCCTTCTCCCTTGAGCACATCACTGCTCCCTTCTATAACCCCTTTGAAGCTTGCCAAAACACAGGTGCGCTTCTGTTTTGATTACAAACTCAGAGGGCTGCTGGTGGGACTCTCAATCGCCAGGCCGCCCTGCTTCTGCAGCTGCTCGTGTCCTTCAAAGAGCTGAGGCCTGTGCTGTAGGGGGCGGGGCCTCTGACTTAGAGGTTTAGGTGGGAGATGACTTTCCACCGCTGTGTTGCCTTGGAAGCCAAGGGTGCCGGCCTCTGCCAGAGAGAACTGTGAGCTTCCTCCTTGTCACCGGGGGTCCTGCAGTGCCCAGTGCTGACAGGAGGTAGTGGCTACTTTCAGCTGAGCATTAGCCCTAATGGGTTTGGCAGGGTTTTAAAATAATTAAAACAAAGCAGGTAAAAAGGTTCAGTGGGGGAGGGCTGGGGTGACTGCGTGAACTCAGATCACAGGATATGCCGTGCAGTCTGCACCCGGAACAGCTCCAAGGCCTGATGCCAAGGGTCTGAGCTGAATGGAAATCTGCAGTGGCTTTATCAGAGAAATCTGCCCGTGACTGGAGCTGAAAAGCGTCATGAGTCTTGACTTGCTTTTAGCACTCCAGGGATAAGGTGTCCCTTGGGGGACTGAATTATTCCCTCTGGCTCGGGCAGCCTGCAGAATGAAGGGGAGGCTTATCAAGGGAGTGTGGTGGAGGAGCTCCGGCTTGGGGAGGGGTGGGGTGCCCGGACATGGCTGTGGGTGGGCCTCAGCTTTGTTTGGGGAGGCGAAATTTTTTTGCACTGATTTCAGTCCAGTGTTCAGATACCTAGCACCTATGTTAGAGCTAAGGAAAGACAGAACTCTTACCAGGCTGAGTATTACATTTTTAATAAAATTGTAACAGTGTACAAAATGTCTTTGAAAGGAAGAACAGACCTTCAGTGTGGTAGAGAGGAAGGGAGTTGTGCCCCCTCTTTCCTTCCCTTTGTGGCTGGAGAATTGTGTCCAGCCATAGACATGGAAGCCTGTCATTTTCAGGTGTGCCCGGCTGCCCACTGTAGGGGCTTGGGCTTGCTTCCTTGTGTCTGACCCCAGAGCAGAGCTCAGGGACACTTCAGGGGAGCCCTAATGGGTCATGATTTGAGAACAGCCAGGAAGTGACGCAACTGTCAGTAGCGACCCTTTCTGCCAGGGCTCCCTCCTTCATCTTTGATGGCGGCTGTCTTCTAGCTCCACGTGCTTCTGGCAAAGACAGCACTGAGAAGGTTCTGTCACAGTCAGCAGGAGGACCTGGCTCTGAAATAGGCCAGGCGTGGGTGAGGCCAGTTGGCGGCCAGGCTTCCAGCCCGTGCGGCTGAGCTGAAGGGTGGCCTCATTTAGCTAGGGGTTTGCTCAAAGCTCTTTTTGATTACACACAAACCAAACAGAAAGGAGGATTGATGCTAAGGAAATGGGGCTATTGCTTGAAACCCAATGGATTAACATGTGGCTAGGCTCCGGTCCAGGGCAATGTTCAGAAAGCACTGTAATCTCTTTTTCTCTTTGTCTCACTCTGGGACTTTCCAGGCACTGGATCTCCACTTGTCACTGTTTATCTGCTGTATTTTCCTCTCACTGCACCAACTTTTGTTACTTTTTTCAAGCACACAGCAGAAAAAGGCCACTTACCTCTTACCTTCCAGTCTTACAAGCCCTTGGTTCAGGCACACAGTTGCGCTTGTTCTCTTGGTGCCCATTCCAAAGTCACAGAAAAAAATCTGATTGGTTTAGATTAAGCTGAACAGGTTAAAAGGGTTTTGAGGAAAGAAGGTGGTGATTGCCGATTTCTGATTACAGCATTTGCCGGGCAGCCTAGGTCCAGAGCAGCTCCAATGCTACAGCCATAGTGTGGCAGAGGGAGGGAGGGAGAAGGGAGGTGGTAGTACAGAGATGGTCATAGAATACTAACACAGCTGTCTGGACCCACATTTACTAGGGCTCAGAGATGTGCGTGTGTGTGCGTGTGTGTGTGTGGTTCTTATGGTGGGACAAAGACCCCCCAAAATGTCTACCATATCAGATAGATATAAGGAAAGTTGGACCCACCCTTTATCTAGAATTGCTTTTTTTGAAGGTACCTCCGTGCTGTGTACATCAGCAAAGTTCCTCATTTACATGGCCCTCCTGAATCTGGAGATTTGGTCCCAGATTACCTAATCATCCTCTGTCTTCCCGGGGTAGATAAACTGATATATGCTGGGGAGCCTTTTGTGAATTTACATTTCCTTTAATATGCATTGGGCACAGATGGTTACCGGGTTGTCTCCAATCCATAAGTCTTCTTTCATCAAGGGCTGATCAAAATTTAGTGCGAGCAGGTTTAAAGGGACAAGCTTTTCGGCTTAGAAATGTGCATATAAATAAAAATGTTGCTGTAGCAGCTCCATTGTTAATGAAAGAAAAATGATCCATGTCCTCTTCTGGGATAACGGAGTCTCTGAATATATTTATTTCAAGATTTAGGTGCTGGGAGAACTGGCCACAAATCACAGAGCAACCATTAATGAGCCTCTGTCCCTACCTGTTAAGCTTATTAACTGCCTGTTACCTACAGTTCTATATCCCACCTGGGAAACAAAATGGATGCCTCGGCAATACAGGGGCTGAAAAATACAGAAGTTAATCAAAAGCAAGGGGTGGGGGGGTTCCTGGAAATGCAATCAGAAGACGTGCTGGCTGAGATTACTGGGGGACTGGGAAGTTCCTGGGAGGAAGTATCTGATGCTGCCTGATCTGAGATTTTGCTAATTAAATTCCTGCCTCCTTTAGTTGGTATCTTCTCCTTTGGGCATGGTGAGGACCTGGCGGCACAGTCCCTGCCCTCAAGGAACCTGCATGCCAACTGGGTGGGCAAGCTCTGCATACTGAATCAGAGGGTTCTGATGAACAGCGAGTTAAAGGCAGTTATGCAGAGGGTGCAGGAATAAGTGCTAAATTAATGAAAAAAAGAGCATGTGAAAGGGTGGAAAGAGCCCTGAGTTGGGACAGAGGGCCCCTTGGGCTTTGTCTGGTTCCACCATATGGCAGTGGCTGTGCTGTTCATTCTCTCCCAGTCTTGGTTTTCTCATTGATAAAATAAAAGAATTTGAACGTGGTCATTGCTAAAGAATGTTCATGAAATGAGCTTTCATGTATCCATGAGACAGGAGTAGGGACAGAAAATTGCTTAGAGAAAGGGAGTCTTGATTTGAGCACTTGGCTAAGTATAGCATTTTTAGCTCATGGAGAGAAAGGAGAAAGGCACTCTTAGTAGGGACACTCATGCATCTACCTGGAGGTGGGAGTGTGTATGCAAAGGAGATGGTCTGCTTTGTATGGATGGAGCCAATGCGGTGAGGCATGGATACAGATTACGGGCAAAGAGATGGGCAGAACCCCGCAGGAGGGTAGGCAATGCAGGGGTCAGCACTGGCACCTCTAGCTATCTCCTTTAACTCAGATATTTCAGTAATCTTCCCAGTTGCTTCCCCATGTTAAGACAAGGTTCTTTCTACTAAAAGCAGCAGCAGTCTTTTAAAGCAATTTGAAGGCAGAGATAAATACTGAAAACTAAAAAGCCTTGGCTCTATGATTAATTAAAGGAATCATCTCAAATTTAGAAAATTGCTTAAATAAAAGAAGATACAAAATTGCATCAGTGTGCCTCCATATGTTAATTACCGCTATTTTTCCTTGTTTTTCCACTGCTGATACAGCCATGTCCCATCTATCATTTGGTTTCAGGAGTCATGATCAATTGACTGAACCACAAACAACATGTTGTACACATGGCAAATGATAACATCATTTAACTCGACACAGGGTAAAAAAAATCTCCCCGTTTTTTTTTTATTTCTCCAGTGTCTCAAAAGAGAAAAAGGACAGCCTTGAATTAATTCCATACTTCCTGAGTCAAGCAGACATTTTTGGCAGACCATGCTGCAGTAGAGAAGCAGGGCCCAGCAACCTCACCACAGGAGACCCACCACAGCAGTAGCTCCAGAAAAGGATCCGTCTGTGCCTGGGACCCAGGACAGCGCCTGCCACTTGGTAGATACTCAAGTGCTGTATGTCAGCCAAACCACCACTCCTAATTTTAGTTTCTCTAATAGGTGGTAAATTCCATAGAGAATGAATATTCATCACCAGAAGGGATATTTTTATGCTTGGAGATTGGCAAATGCTTTTTGCTGGCTGAAAATAAGTAAATACAAAAGATTTCATAATGATCCCTACTTAATCAACACCCAACTCCCCATGGAATCAACCACTGCTCTTGCCTTTCTCCTCTAGTGCACGGTGACTGAAGCTTGATGGCACACTGCCTGCCCGCAGCCAGTCAGCCCCTCAGCAGCATGCCTCGTTCTGCTCCCTTGGTTAGCTGTGTGCCTATGTGCTTACCAAGAGCCGATTGTGTTTGATTCAAAATCCCTTTCATGTAGTTGTTCTTAAGATTGTAATTATAGAATTTAACTTAATATTACATGAACACATGATACATTACATAAATGATGATACATGTAAGGAAAGAGAGATTTTTTCTGTGAAAAGTAAGTTGAATGCTCTGTAGGAACTTGATAAAATCAAGAGCTTAAGAAGTCTGTTAAATCAGTGGGCGAGACACCTGCAATGATCGAAAAGAAGTAAATATCTAGAAGAAATGCACTTTCAACTTTAAAGAAACTAAATCTGGAAATAATTGATATATGGGCTGTATGAGTGTGCTTGATGCAGGAAAGACAATATGTTCCTCCAATCGACAAACGCCCACTTGAAGAAAGCACACAGAAAGTTTCAAGGGAAAAGAAATATTTAAACCAAGTGTATATAATTTTTGAAAATGGTTTATTACTTTCACAAACTTTTTACAATGAACTAATCAACTACTTTTCCTTATTAGTAGGTAGCATACGAAGAGTTCTACTAAAAGATACTCAGTGAATCTGAAAAGAATCAAGGCCACACAAAATCAGCCAGTCTGTCTTTGCAGTGAAAGCACAGTGCCTGGTGGTCGCATCCTTGGAGGCTGCAGCAATCCGGGAGCTTAGCCGAGCACCCCCAGGTGAAGTGGGAGCAGGACGGTATGCCTATCATCGAAGGGGATGGAACCTTCAATAACACATTCACCTTACTAGGGGGTTGTTTGTCTTGTCCATGTCTCTTGCTCTTTCTTTTTCTTTTTATGTAATGTTTTATAAGATGTTTTATCTTGAAAAAAATTTCAAACTTACAGAAATATGCAAATGTAATGTAATGAGCAACCACATGCCTTTTTACCTGGATTCATCAATGCTAATATTTTGGAATCATTACTTTGTTTCTCTTTCTACATGCCCCCATCCCTCCCATTTCTTCTTTCTCCTCCTCCTCCCTGTCTTCCATCTTCTTATCAAATTGTTAAATGATCTGAGGTGGCATGACTTTTACCCCTGAATATTGCCATGTGTACCTCTCAAAAACAAGAATATTCTTTTACATATGTGCAATATAATGATCTAATTCAGGAAACTTAACATTGATATAATAATAGTCTCTTAATATACAGTTCATATTTAGATCTCCGCTCAATAACATCTCTTACATCATTTTTTTCTTGATCCAGGATCAAATCTAGGGTTACTCACTGTTCTCTTTGGTTTCTTTTCACCTGTAGTACTTTCTCACCCTTTAGTTATATTTCATGGCATGAAATTTTGAAAGAGTACCTGGCCAGTTGTTTTGTAAAATGCCCCTTGAGTGAGTTTGTCTGACTCTTTCTTCATAACTCCTTTCAGGTTATGCATTTTTGGCAGGGATATTCCCCAGTAATATTATGTCCGTCTTAATGCATCATACCAGGAGGCACGTGATGTCAGTCTGTCTCATTGGTGACATTAACTTGGACTTTGTGGTTCTGGGGCATCCACTGTAAAGTTAGCACTTTCTTCTTTGTAATTAGCATTTCGAAACTGTATAAATATGTTTTCCATCAAAATTTCATTGAATTGTTTTATCATCCTTTGATAATTCTTGTCTGAAACAGTTATTGCTGTTGTGGCTGCCGAATGGTGTACCCGTTTCGCTCTACCTTCCTACTTCCAAAGGAAGAAATCCAAGTATTTGCTAGAAATTGGGTGGGGGATGGAGAAAAACAACACGTCATCTCTCTCCATCCCCCATCCAATGGTCAGCAAAACAAAAATGGATTCCTTAATTTATTCAATTTGCCCACAAGCTGTAGTCTAGATTTTTGGGGATGTCATATTCCCTTCTTCCCTCTGCCAACCCCTACAGATTCTCTGTGCTTTTTGCCCTTTTGCTCCCATCCTTCATGATTCTGACATTTCCTGTGTCCAGCCTCAAAACATGAGAGATCAGTCATTCTCTGCTCAATCCAGTTTTTCTGCTGAGTGTCGTTTGTTAGGGGAAAAGGTGTAGCCGTGAAAGGCTCACATTGTGAGGGTAAAGGAGGGGAGGGAGAAGCAGCCCCTCAGAAGTTACTCCTCAGAGTAGAATATCTAAAAAACAGTTGGATGTCTTGCATCACAAAGGCTAATCTCCTGATCCAAGCATCTCTTTTTACTGCCTTATTATGCTAAGTGAGCGTCTGTCTACTCCCTGAGATATTTCTTTTGCTTTATTTAATGCCTGCCTGTGCTGGTGCTTTATTTGGTTTATCTCATTTATGTCTTGCAATAACCATAGGTCATAGGAACTCTTGTTAGAGTCTCCATCTCACAAATGAGGAAACCGAGGCTTAGAGAGGTTAGCCTCAGGTCAGAAAGCGGATGACCAAGGCCTGTCTGTTTCCAGGGGCCACTCCTCTTGTCATGACGTTTCTGAGAAGTGAGAAAAATAGGTCGCATAAAGCTTATGCACATTAAATATGGAAAATACCTTTTGGCCCTCCAGCTAGACTAACTAAATTTGGAACAAAATTATGCTTTCCAAGATAATAATCTTGGATGTGGTTTCCCCTGACAAGTGGCAGCTCTTCTCAAATCATAGCTGATTCTCATGACAAATATTAGTGGCCACAAGACAGATGGGAGCTGGACAGCTGGAAAGGAATCAACAGGGGTCTCAGATGGTCCACTACAGAGCAACTGTAGTGGACATCCTGACACACCCACACCTCAGGACATCAGCTTCGAGCAGTGAAAGAGGTTCACACACTGATAAGACTGAAAAGAGAAGAAAATCATCCATTATGTCCCATTCATCTGTTTTGACAAAAAACTTTCTTTTGTACATGTGCTCTTAACTCTAACAAGAACAGGTAGAGTGGTCTGGGGAAACTCACTTCATCTCAGCTGCAAAATAAGGAAGACATGGTGATCTCTAAAAGGTCCCCTCTAGTTTCATGAATCTAAACATGAGTTGTTATTGTAATCACCTAATTCTAGAATATCAATAACTTCTTTGTTTATGTGACACATAAACATGACCTACACTGAAGTTAATCCTGATGTTCAAACCACAGTAAAATTCTTTAAGACAGTGCTTTCCTAATTGGCTCCTGGGAAAGACACTTTTGGTGAATAAATTCTCCCAAGACAAGGAAGAACTCTGAGATCATTACAATATTCAGAAGATAAATGCTTCACCTCAAGAAAATGTTAATGGGCATCATTCACTGGAAACAGAAATCAGGTTGGGAGTTCCCTGCAGCCCCTGGGAGCCCCTTAAGACTCTGGCACAGACAGAGCCCATCTCCCTAGGGCTAGGGAGAGAGTGGTACAAGCCCCTCAACTTCCTGATCCTCTTCTTTCCTTTTGCTCTGTGTCTGCCTTTGTTCTTAGCTTCCACCTCCTTACTCTCCCCCCCCCTTCTCTTCAGTAGTGTCTTCTTCATTGCTATACATTTCTGGCATAAGCATTATGGAAAGAGAAAAAAACAGGAAAAATTGACTTTAAAGGAAGCAATAATGAGACAGCAAACTGAAATTATTTAGGAATAGACTGTAACATCTACTATAAGGCATATCATACATGAAGATTCACCTGCCCCATGTCTCTGTGTAGTTATGGTCTTTCCTTTGAGGACTCATTTTATAATTTAAAAAATGCATATGATAAACAACATCCAAGCTTAATTTTAGCTCCACCCTTGCTTTATTTCTTTTGCTCCAACTTGAAAATTATTTTATCCTACTGTATTTTACTTATTTTTATTAGCTATTCACATTCTTTCCATAATAAGAGGGAGTCAAACAACAAGCTTCAACAATTTGTCCAGTTGTGAAAAGTAATCAGTAAGTTTCTATTATCCATAATGATAATTGGCATTTATACAGTATGTTCCATTTGCCAGCCACTGTTCTATCATTTTATTTATACTGATTCACTTAGTTCTCCAACACCACTGTGAGTCAAGCACCATACTTCCCCTCCTACCTTTTAAGGGGGAGGAAATTGAAACCTAGAGCAATTATGCAACGCTTGCAAAGTCAAATATTTAATGAGTGGTGGAACCAGGACTGGAAATCATGTCCTCTGAATCCAGACTCCAGGCTTTTGACTGCTGTGTGATGTTGCCTTCCTCTGGTGCTATTATGGATGTGAAGAGTGAAAACATGTGAGCAAACTCGTTGGTGCTCAGTGAACTGGTACCAGCTGTTCTGGATAGAGACTGCACATAGCTACTCTTCAGGAACTAGAATGCAAGTAGATTTAAATGCAATCCAGTTGATTTCCTATGCCCCAGGAGATCTTCGTACAGATTTCCAGTTTGAGCATGGATTATTGGTTTGGGTTTTGCAGAAGACTTTTCCAAAATGTCTGTTGGTCTCTTCTGGTAATTTTAAACTCTTAGAAGAAATATGCTTCCCTGAAACTCTCACCTTCTCTTGGGATTTTGCATGTCTCATCTTCCTCTTTATCTCTGATGGCTGGCTGTCCCTTGTAACAGCTGCAGCTTTTTCTACCCGATTGGCAGTTCATTTGCCTAAAG
>JAVSCE010020522.1:0-54124 GCA_032199065.1 Smutsia gigantea
GTTTATGCCCCTGCAGTTTCCCCTAATGCTGGAGCAAAGACCTATTGGCAGCACACTTATCTCTGGGAGGGAGACTGCATACAGAAACGACAACTTTGTACTGCAATGTTTACTATATTTTAAAGATCACATTTTAGGTTCTTGCATGATTCCTTCAATGGGGCATGCCCGGAAGCCTTATTTTACTGGAATTAAACTGAATCCAAATGTAGTTTACTTACCATGCTGAGATAAGACAGGTTATGCTCCTGCAGTATCCTCTAATGCTGGAGGAATGACCTATTCGCAGCACACTTATCTCTGGGAGTCAGACTGCCTACAGAAAGGACACCTGTGTTCTGCAATGTGTACTAAGTTTTCCAGATCACATTTTATGTGATTGCATGATTCCTTAAATGGGTCATGCCAGACGGCCTTATTTCACTGAAACTAAACTCCATCCAAATGTAGTTAACGTACCATGCTGAGTTAAGACAGATTTTGCCCCTGCAGTTTCCCCTAATGCTGGAGCAAAGACCTATTGGCAGCGCCCTTATCTCTGTGAGTTAGAATGCATACAGAAAGGACAGCTTTTTACAGCAATGTTTACTATGTTTTCCAGTAGACATTTTAGATGCTTGCATGATTCTTTCAATGGGGCCTGCCAGAAGGCCTTATTTCACTGAAACTAAACTGAATCCAAATGTAGTTTACTTAGCATGCTGAGATAAGACAGGTTATGCTCCTGCAGTTCCCCAAATGCTGGAGCAAAGACCTATTGGCAGCACACTTATCTGTGGGTGTCAGACTGCCTAAAGAAAGTACAGCTTTGTACTGTAACGCTTACTATGTTTTCCAGATCACAATTTGGGTGCTTGCATGATTCCTTCATTGGGGCATGCCAGAAGGCCTATTTTACTGAAACTAAACTGTATTCAAATGTAGTTTACTTACCATGCTGAGATAAGACAGGTTATGCTCCTGCAGTTTCCTCTAATGCTGGGGCAAATACCAATTGACAGAACACTTATCTCTGGGAGTCAGACTGCATAAAGAAAGGACAGCTTTGTACTGCAATGTTTACTATGCATTCCAGATAACATTTTATGTGCTTGCATGATTACTTCAATGGGGCATGCCAGAAGGCCTTATTTCACTGAAACTAAACTGAATCCAAATGTAATTTACTTGACATGCTGTGGTAAGACAGGTTATGCTCCTGCAGTTTCCCTTAATGCTGGAGCAAAGACCTAATGGCAGCACACTTATCTCTGGGAGTTAGATTGCATACCGAAAGGACAGCTTTGTACTGCAATGTTTACTACGTTTTGCAGATCACATTTTAGGTGCTTGCATGATACTTTCAATGGGGAATGCCAAAAGGCCTTATTTCACTGAAACTAAACTGAATCCAAGTATAGTTTGGTTAAAATTCTGAGACAAGACAGGCTTTGCTCCTGCAGTTTCACCTAATGCTGGAGCAAAGATCTATTGGCAGCACACTTATCTCTGGGATTAGATTCATACAAAAAGGACAGCTTTGTACTGCAATGTTTACTGTGTTTTCCAGATCATAATTTAGGTGCTTGAATCATTCCTACAAAGGGGCATGCCAGAAGGACTTATTTCACTGAATCTAAACTGAATCAAATACGGTTTGCTTACCATTCTGATATAAGACAGCTTATGCTCCTTCAGTTTCCCTAATGCTGGAGCAAAGACCTATTGGCAGCACACATATCTCTGGGAGTTAGACTGCATGCAGAAAGGACAGCTTATTACTGCAATGTTTACTACGTTTAATAGATCACAATTTAGGTGCTTGCATGATTCTTTCAATGGGGAATGGTAGATATCCTTATTTAAATGAAACTAAACTGAACTCAAATGTAGTTTATTTACCATGCTTAGGTAAGACAGGTTATGCTCCTGCAGTTTCCCCTAATGCTGGAGCAAAGACCTATTGGCAGCACACTTATCACTGGGATTAGATGCATACAAAAAGGACAGCTTTGTACTGCAATGTTTACTCTGTTTTCCAGATCATAATGTAGCTGCTTGAATCATTCCTACAAAGGGGCATGCCAGAAGAACTTATTTCACTGAATCTAAACTGAATCAAATATGGTTTGCTTACGATGCTGAGATAAGACAGGTTATTCTCCTTCAGTTTCCCTAATGCTTGAGCAAATACCTATTGGCAGCACGCATATCTCTGGGAGTTAGACTGCATACAGAAAGGACAGATTTTTACTGCAATGTTTACAACGTTTTATAGATCACATATTAGGTGCTTGCATGATTCTTTCAATGGGGAATGGTAGATGTCCTTATTTAAATGAAACTAAACTGAACTCAAATGTAGTTTATTTACCATGCTTAGATAAGACAGGTTATGCTCCTGAAGTTTCCCCTAATGCTGGAGCAAGACCTATTGGCAGGACACTTATCTCTGTGAGTTAGACTGCATACAGAAAGGACAGCTTTGTACTGCAATATTTACTATGTTTTCCAGATCACATTTTAGGTGCTTGCATGATTCCTTCAATGGGGCATGCCAAAAGGCCTTATTTCCCTGAAGTAAACTGAATCCAAATGTAGTCTGCTTTCAATGCTGAGATAAGACAGGTTATGCTCCTGCAGTTTCCCCTAGTCCTTTAGCAAAGACCTATTGGCAGCACACTTATCTCTGCGAGTTAGACTGCATACAGAAAGGACAGCTTTGTACAGCAATATTTACTATGTTTAAAGATCACATTTTGGTTGCTTGCATGATTCATTCAATGGGGAATGCCAGAAGGTCTTATTTCACTGAAACTAAACTGAATTCAAATGTAGTTTGCCTACCATGCTGAGATCAGACAGGTTATGCTCCTGCAGTTTCCCCTAATGCTGGAGCAAGACCTATTGGCAGGACACTTATCTCTGTGAGTTAGACTGCATACAGAAAGGACAGCTTTGTACTGCAATGTTTACTACGTTTTCCAGATCACATTTTACGTGCTTGCATGATTCCTTCAATGGGGCATGCCACAAGGACTTATTTCACTGAAAGTAAATGTATTCCAAATGCAGTTTGCTTACAATGCTGAGATAAGACATTTTATGCTCCTGCAGTTTCCCCTAATGCTATAGCAAAGACCAATTGGCAGTACACTTTTCTCTCAGAATTAGGCTGCATACAGAAAGACAGCTTTGTACTGCAATTTTTACAATTTTTAAAGATCACATTTTTGATTCTTGCATGATTCCTTCAATGGGGCATGCCAGAATGCCTTATTTCACTGAAACTAAACTGAATCCAAATGTAGTTTGCTTACAATGCTGAGATAACACCGGTTATGCTCCTACAGTTTCCCCTAATGCTGGAGCAAAGAACTTTTGGCAGCAGACTTATCTCGGGGAGTTAGAATTCATACAGAAAGGACAGCTTTGTACTGCAATGATTACTATGTTTTATAGATCACATTTCAGTTGCTTCCATGATTCCTTCAATGGGACATTCCAGAAGGCCTTATTTCACTGAAACTAAACTGAATCCAAATGTCGTTTGCTTACAATGCTGAGATAAGACATGTTATGGTCCTGCAGTTTCCCCTACTACTGAAGCAAAGACCTTTTGGCAGCACACTTATCTCTGGGATTCAGTGTGCCTAAAGAAAGGACAGCTTTGTACTGCAATGTTTACTATGTTTTCCAGATCACAATTTAGGTGCTTGCATGATTCCTTCAATGGGGCATGCCAGAAGGCCGTATTTCCCTGAAACCAAACTGAATTCAAATGTAGTTTACCTACCATGCTGAGATAAGACATGTTATGCTCCTGCAGTTTCCCCTAATGCTGGGGCAAAGTCGAACTGAAAGCACACTTATCTCTGGATGTCAGACTGCATAGCGAAAGGACAGCTTTGTACTGCAATGATTACTATGTTTCATAGATTACATTTCAGGTGCTTCCATGATTCCTTCAATGGGACATTCCAGAAGGCCTTATTTCACTGAAACTAAACTGAATCCAAATGTCGTTTGCTTACAATGCTGCGATAAGACATGTTATGGTCCTGCAGTTTCCCCTACTACTGGACAAAGACCTTTTGACAGCACACTTATCTAGGGGTTTTAGACTTCAAACAGAAAGGACAGAATTCTACTGCAATTTTTACAATGTTTTCCAGTTCACATTTTAGTTGCTTGCATGATTCTTTCAATGGTTCCTGCCAGAAGGCCTTATTTCACTGTAACTAAACTGAATCCAAATGTAGTTTACATACCATGCTGAGATAAGACAGGTTATGCTCCTGCAGTTTCCCCAAATGCTGGAGCAAAGACCTATTGGCAGCACACTTATCTCTGGGAGTCAGACTGCCTAAAGAAAGGACAGCTTTGTACTGCAATGTTTACTATGTATTCCAGATAACATTTTATGTGCTTGCATGATTACTTCAATGGGGCATGCCAGAAGGCCTTATTTCACTGAAACTAAACTGAATCCAAATGTAATTTACTTGACATGCTGTGGTAAGACAGGTTATGCTCCTGCAGTTTCCCTTAATGCTGGAGCAAAGACCTAATGGCAGCACACTTATCTCTGGGAGTTAGATTGCATACCGAAAGGACAGCTTTGTACTGCAATGTTTACTACGTTTTGCAGATCACATTTTAGGTGCTTGCATGATACTTTCAATGGGGAATGCCAAAAGGCCTTATTTCACTGAAACTAAACTGAATCCAAGTATAGTTTGGTTAAAATTCTGAGACAAGACAGGCTTTGCTCCTGCAGTTTCACCTAATGCTGGAGCAAAGATCTATTGGCAGCACACTTATCTCTGGGATTAGATTCATACAAAAAGGACAGCTTTGTACTGCAATGTTTACTGTGTTTTCCAGATCATAATTTAGGTGCTTGAATCATTCCTACAAAGGGGCATGCCAGAAGGACTTATTTCACTGAATCTAAACTGAATCAAATATGGTTTGCTTACCATTCTGATATAAGACAGCTTATGCTCCTTCAGTTTCCCTAATGCTGGAGCAAAGACCTATTGGCAGCACACTTATCTCTGGGAGTTAGACTGCATGCAGAAAGGACAGCTTATTACTGCAATGTTTACTACGTTTTATAGATCACAATTTAGGTGCTTGCATGATTCTTTCAATGGGGAATGGTAGATGTCCTTATTTAAATGAAACTAAACTGAACTCAAATGTAGTTTATTTACCATGCTTAGATAAGACAGGTTATGCTCCTGAAGTTTCCCCTAATGCTGGAGCAAGACCTATTGGCAGGACACTTATCTCTGTGAGTTAGACTGCATACAGAAAGGACAGCTTTGTACTGCAATATTTACTATGTTTTCCAGATCACATTTTAGGTGCTTGCATGATTCCTTCAATGGGGCATGCCAAAAGGCCTTATTTCACTGAAGTAAACTGAATCCAAATGTAGTCTGCTTTCAATGCTGAGATAAGACAGGTTATGCTCCTGCAGTTTCCCCTAGTCCTTTAGCAAAGACCTATTGGCAGCACACTTATCTCTGCGAGTTAGACTGCATACAGAAAGGACAGCTTTGTACAGCAATATTTACTATGTTTAAAGATCACATTTTGGTTGCTTGCATGATTCATTCAATGGGGAATGCCAGAAGGTCTTATTTCACTGAAACTAAACTGAATTCAAATGTAGTTTGCCTACCATGCTGAGATCAGACAGGTTATGCTCCTGCAGTTTCCCCTAATGCTGGAGCAAGACCTATTGGCAGGACACTTATCTCTGTGAGTTAGACTGCATACAGAAAGGACAGCTTTGTACTGCAATGTTTACTACGTTTTCCAGATCACATTTTACGTGCTTGCATGATTCCTTCAATGGGGCATGCCACAAGGACTTATTTCACTGAAAGTAAATGTATTCCAAATGCAGTTTGCTTACAATGCTGTGATAAGACATTTTATGCTCCTGCAGTTTCCCCTAATGCTATAGCAAAGACCAATTGGCAGTACACTTTTCTCTCAGAATTAGGCTGCATAAAGAAAGACAGCTTTGTACTGCAATTTTTACAATTTTTAAAGATCACATTTTTGATTCTTGCATGATTCCTTCAATGGGGCATGCCAGAACGCCTTATTTCACTGAAACTAAACTGAATCCAAATGTAGTTTGCTTACAATGCTGAGATAACACCGGTTATGCTCCTACAGTTTCCCCTAGTGCTGGAGCAAAGAACTTTTGGCAGCAGACTTATCTCGGGGAGTTAGAATTCATACAGAAAGGACAGCTTTGTACTGCAATGATTACTATGTTTTATAGATCACATTTCAGTTGCTTCCATGATTCCTTCAATGGGACATTCCAGAAGGCCTTATTTCACTGAAACTAAACTGAATCCAAATGTCGTTTGCTTACAATGCTGAGATAAGACATGTTATGGTCCTGCAGTTTCCCCTACTACTGAAGCAAAGACCTTTTGGCAGCACACTTATCTCTGGGATTCAGAGTGCCTAAAGAAAGGACAGCTTTGTACTGCAATGTTTACTATGTTTTCCAGATCACAATTTAGGTGCTTGCATGATTCCTTCAATGGGGCATGCCAGAAGGCCGTATTTCCCTGAAACCAAACTGAATTCAATAGTAGTTTACCTACCATGCTGAGATAAGACATGTTATGCTCCTGCAGTTTCCCCTAATGCTGGGGCAAAGTCCAACTGAAAGCACACTTATCTCTGGGAGTCAGACTGCATAGCGAAAGTACAGCTTTTTACTGAAGTGTTTACTTTGTATTCCAGATAACATTTTAGGTGCTTGCATGATTACTTCAATGGGGCATGCCAGACGGCCTTATTTCACTGAAACTAAACTGAATCCAAATGTAATTTACTTGACATGCTGAGGTAAGACAATTTATGCTCCTGCAGTTTCCCTTAATGCTGGAGCAAAGACCTATTGGCAGCACACTAATCTCTGGGAGTTAGATTGCATACAGAAAGGACAGCTTTGTACTGCAATGTTTACTATGTTTTGCAGATCACATTTTAAGTGCTTGAATGAAACTTTCAATGGGGAATGCCAGAAGGCCTTATTTCACTGAAACTAAACTGAATCCAAGTGCAGTTTGGTTAAAATTTTGAGACAAGACAGGCTTTGCTCCTGCAGTTTCACCTAATGCTGGAGCAAAGACCTATTGGCAGCACACTTATCTCTGGGATTAGATGCATACAAAAAGGACAGCTTTGTACCGCAAAGTTTACTCTGTTTTCCAGATCATAATTTATGTGCTTGTATCATTCCTACAAAGGGGCATGCCATAAGGACTTATTTCACTGAATCTAAACTGAATCAAATATGGTTTGCTTACCATGCTGATATTAAACAGCTTATGCTCCTTCAGTTTCCCTAATGCTGGAGCAAAGACCTATTGGCAGCACACATATCTCTGGGAGTTAGACTTCATGCAGAAAAGACAGCTTTTTACTGCAATGTTTACTACGTTTTATAGATCACATTTTAGGTGCTTGCATGATTCTTTCAATGCGGAATGGCAGAAGACTTATTTAAATGAAACTAAACTGAATTCAAATGTAGTTTATTTACCATGCTTAGGTACGACAGGTTATGCTCCTGCAGTTTCCCCTAATGCTGTAGCATAGACCTATTTGCAGGACACTTATCTCTGGGAGTCAGACTGAATACAGAAAGAACAGCTTTGTACTGCAATGTTTACTATGTTTTGCAGATAACATTTCAGGTGCTTGCATGATTCCTTCAATGGGCATGACAGAAAGCCTTATTTTAATGAAACGGAACTGAATCCAAATGTAGTTTACTTACCATGCTGAGGTAAGACAGGTTATTCTCCTGCAGTTTCAAATAACTCTGATGCAAAGCACTATTGGCAGCACAATTACCTCTGGGAATTAAACTGCATACAGAAGGGACAGCTTCGTACTGCAATGTTTACTATGTTTTCCAAATCACATTTTGCATGCTTCCATGATACCTACAATGGGGAATGCCAGAAGGCATTATTTCACTGAAACTAAACTGAATCAGATGTACTTTGCTTACAATGCGGAGATAAGTCAGGTTATCCTCCTGCATTTTCCCCTAATGCTGGAGCAAAGACCTATAGGCAGCACACTTATCTGTCGGAGATAGACTGCATACAGAAAGGGAAGCTTTGTACTGCAAAGTTTACTATGTTCTCCAGATCACATTTTAGGTGCTTGCATGACTCCTTAAATGGGGCAAGCCAGAAGGCCTTATTTCACTGAAACTAAACCTAATCCAAGTGTAGTTTGTTACAATGCTGAGACAAGACAGGGTTTGCTCCTGCAGTTTCCCCTAATGCTGGAGCAAAGACCTATTTGCAGCACACATATCTCTGGTAGTTAGACTGCATACAAAAAGGACAGCTTTGTACTGCAGTGTTTACTCTGTTTTCCAGATCACATTTTATGTGCCTGCATGATTCCTTCAATGGGACATGCAAGAAGGCCTTATTTCACTGAAACTAAACTGAATCCAAATGTAGTTTGCTTGCAATGCTGATATAAGACACGTTATGCTCCTGCAGATTTCCCTAATGCGGTAGCAAAGACCTATTGGCAGCACACTTGTCTCTCGGAATTAGGCTGCATACAGAAAGGACAGTTTTGTACTGCAATATTTACTATGTTTTAAAGATCACATTTTTGGTGCCTGCATGATAATTTCAATGGGTAATGGCAGCAGCTTTATTTCACTGAAGCTAAACTGAATCCAAATACAGTTTGCTGAGAATGCTGAGAAAAGGCAGGGTTTGCTCGTGCCGCTTCCTTTAATCTGAAGCAAAGACCTATTGGCAGCACACTTATCTCTGTGAGGTAGACTGCATACAGAAAGGACAGCTTTGTACTGCAATATTTACTATGTTTTCCAGATCACATTTTAGGTGCCTGCATGATTCTTTCAGTGGGGCATGCCAGAAGGCCTTATTTCACTGAAACTAAACTGAATCCAAAAGTTCTTTGCTTACAATACTGAGATAAGACAGGTTATGCTCCTGCAGTTTTCCCTAATGCTGGAGCAAAGACCTACTGGCAGCAAACTTATCTCTGGGATTTAGATTGCATAGAGAAAGGACAGCTTTGTACTGCAATGTTTACTATGTTTTCCACATCACATTTTAGGTGCTTGCATGATACTTTCAATGGGGAATGCTAGAAGGCCTTATTTCACTGAAACTAAACTGAATCCAAATGCAGTGTGCTTACAATGCAGAGACCAGACAGCTTTGCTACGGCAGTTTCCCCTAATGCTGGAGCAAAGACCTATTGGCAGCACACTTATCTCTGTGAATTAGACTGCATACAGAAAGCACAGCTTCGTAATGCAATGTTTGCTATGTTTTCCAGATCACATTTGAGGTGCTTGCATGATTTCTTCTATGGGGCATGCCAGAAGGCCTTATTTCACTGAAACTAAACTGAATCCAAGTGTAGTTTGGTTACAATGCTGAGACAAGACAGGCTTTGCTCCTGCAGTTTCCCCTAATGCTGGAGCAAAGACTTATTGGCAGCACAATTATCTCTGGGAGTTAGACTGCATACCAAAAGGACAGCTTTGTTCTCCAATGTTTTCTCTGTTTTCCAGATAATATTGTAGGTGCTTGCATGATTCCTTCAATGGGGCCTGCCTGAAGGACTTATTTCACTGAATCTAAACTGAATCCAAATGTAGTTTGCTTACCATGCTGAGATAAGACAGGTTATCCTCCTGCAGTTTCCCCTAATGCTGGAGCAAAGACCTATTGGCAGCACACATATCTCTGGGAGTCAGAGTGCCTACGGAAAGGAGAGCTTTGTACTGCAATGTTTACTATGTTTTCCAGTCACATTTCAGGTGCTTGCATGATTCCTTCAATGGGGCATGCCAGAAGCCTTTTTCAGTGAAATGAGACTGAATCCAAATGTAGTTTGCTTAC
This sequence comes from Smutsia gigantea, assembly GCA_032199065.1. Taxonomy (NCBI): domain Eukaryota; kingdom Metazoa; phylum Chordata; class Mammalia; order Pholidota; family Manidae; genus Smutsia; species Smutsia gigantea. The sequence continues at coordinate 9,939 of JAVSCE010020522.1, forward strand.
AATGCTGAGATAAGACAGGTTATGCTTATGCAGTTTTGTCTAAAGCTGGAAGAAAGACCTATTGGCAGCTCACTTATCTCTGGGAGTTAGACTGCATACAAAAAGTACAGTTTTGTACTGCAATATTTATTATGTTTTAAATATCACATTTTAGTTGCTTGCATGATTCCTTCAATGGGGAATGCCAGAAGGCCTTATTTCACTGAAACAAATCTGAATCCAAATGTAGTGTACTTACCATGTTGAGATAAGACAGGTTATGCTCCTGCAGTTTCCCCTAATGCTGGAGCAAAGACCTATTGGCAGAACACCTATCTCTGGGAGTTAGACTGCATACAGAAAGGACAGCTTTGTACTGCAAATGTTTACTAAGTTTTCCATATCACATTTTACAGGCTGGCATAATTCCTTCAATGGGGCATGCCAGAATGCCTTATTTCACCTAAACTAAACTGAATTCAAATGTAGTTTATTTACCATGCTATGATAAGACAGGTTATGCTCCTGCAGATTTCCCTAATGCTGTAGCAAAGACCTATTGGCAGCACACTTATCTCTGGGAGTTAGACTACATACCGAAAGGAAAGCTTTGTCCTGTAATGTTTACTATGTTTTCAACATCACATTTTATGTGCTTGCATGATTCCTTCAATGAGGCATTCCAGAATGCCTTATTTCACGAAACTAAACTGAATCCAAATGTAGTTTGTTACAATGCTGAGATAAGACATGTTATGCTACTGCAGTTTCCACTAATGCTTTAACAATGACCTATTGGCAGCACACTTATCTCTGGGAGTTAGTCTGCATACAGAAAGGACAGCTTTGTACTGCAATGTTTACTCTGTTTTCCAGATCACGTTTTAGGTGCTTGCATGATTCCTTCAATGGGGCATGCCTGAAATCCTTATTTCACTGAAACTAAACGGAATCCAAAGGCAGTTTGCTTCCCAGGCTGAGATGAGGCAGTTTTGCTCCTGCAGTTTCCCTTGATGCTGGAGCAAAGCCCGATTGGCAGCACACCTGTCTCTGGCTGTTATACTGCATACAGAAAGGACAGCTTTGTACTGCCATGTTTACTGTGTTTCCCAGATCACATTTTAGGTTCTTGCATGATTCCTTCAATGGCGCATGCCAGAATGCCTTACCTCAACTCCCCTCAATTCCTCACCTCAACTCACCTCCTCAAATCCTCATGTCACTTCACCTCCCACAACTAATCTCACCTAACCTCTTCACATCCTTACGTCACCTTCCCACACCTCACGTTACCTCCTCACCTCCTCACGTCACCTAAGTACGTCCTTACCTCACTAACGTCACCTCAGTGACCTCACTTCACCACAATCCTAACCTCACCTCACTTCCTCACATTATCTACTCCCCTCAATTCACCTCACCTCAATTTACCTCACCTAATCACCTCCTCTGGTCACCGCACCCCTCCAGCTCAATGCTCATTTACACCACAGCTCACCTCTTCTCATCACGTCACCTCACATCTTCAGCTCACTCCACTATAAATCACTCACCTCATCTCCCCTCAATCCTAACCTCCCCATGCTTCCTCGCATCACCTCCTCTCCACTCCTCAACTCACCTCACCTCAATCACTTCCCTTCTCCTCACCTCACCTCAATTCCTCACCACACCTCACCTCCACAAATCCACACGTCACCTCACCTCCTTCTCGACTCACTTCAAATCTCTCTTGTCACCTCCTCAACTCACATCACTTTACACACCTAACCTCACCTCCTCATTTCACCTCTCTTTATCATCTCACCATATCCCACCTCACCTCACCTCAATTCCTCAGCTCCTCACGTCACATCCACTCCTCATCTCACCTCACCTCACTCAACTCACCTCAACACACCTCCTCAACCCCTCAAGTCACCTCCCCTCCCCTCATATTACCAACACAGGTCCTCATGTCACCTCTTCCTTACCTCACTCACTTCATTCCACTTCACTGACCTCACCACAACACAGTCGTCACCTCACCTCACTTCACCTCCTCATTTCACCTCACCCCAATTCCACCTACCTCACCTCATCTCACCTACTCACCTTCTCACGTAACCTTACCTCAACTCCCCTCACCTCACTCACCACGTCTCACCTCTCCTACTCACGTCATGTCACCTCCTTTTGAGCTCACTCCTTTTCAACTCTCATCTGACCTCAAAACTTACCTCACCTCACCTCCTCAACTCATCTCCACATCCCTCTTCACATCACCTCAACTGATTCATTTTACCTCTCTTCATCTCACCTCAATTCCTCCTCTCACCTCACCTCCCCAACTCCTCATGTCACCTCACCTCCTCCTCACCTCACTCACTTCACTTCACTCACCTCATCTCCTCAACTCACATCACCTTACCCACCTAACCTCACCTCCTCACCTCACCTGTCATCTTTTTCTCACAACAACCCACCTCACTTCTCTGCAATTCCTCACCTACTGACCTCCTAACATCACGTCCCATCCTCCCCTCACCTCACTTACCTCACCTCACTTCAGTTCTTCACCTCATCTCACCTCCTCACCTCCTCTCATCACCTACTCACATCGCACCTCACCTCAGTCACCTCACATTACCTACACACGTCCTCACATCACATTCCCTCACCTCACCTCCATTAACTCTTCACATCCTTAATTGACCTCACTTCCTCTTTACCTCACTCACTACATTTCACCTCACTCACCTCACAACAATCCTCACCTCACCTCACCTAATCCCTTCACCTCACCACACTCAAATCACCCCTGTTCACTTCACCAAATTCCACTGCTCACCTCACCTCCACATCTCCCCCTCACCTCACACAATTTCTCTCACCACACCTCACCTCACCTCACTTCCTCATCTTCTAACCTCAACTCACCTCACTCATTTCACCTTACCTCACCTCACCTCAATTCCTCACCTCAAATCACCTCCTAACCTCCTCATGTCATTTCTCCTCACTCACCTCAACTCACCACATATACTCACCTCCTATAAATACTCCCCTCACCTCACTTTACCTCCTCAACTCCTCAACCCACTTCGCTTCATCTTTATCTCATTCACTTCACTTCACCTCACTCACCTCACCTCAACTCCGCACATCATCTCCTCACCTCACTCACCTCTCTCACCTCCTCTCCTCCTCACGTCACTTCACCTCTTACTCAGCTCACTCTGCTTCAACTCACCTCATCTCACCTCACTCAGTTCAACTCTCCTCACCTCACCTCATTTCCTCACCTCACCTCACGTCCACCACTCTTAATTTCAGCTCAACTCCTACTCACCTCCCTCACTTCACTTCACTCACCTCATCTTAACAACACATATAAATTTACCTACCTAGCCTCACCTCCTCAACTCACCTCTCCTTATTATCTCACCACAACACACCTCACCTCACCTCACCTTAATTCCACACATGTTCACCTCCTCACATTATGTCCCCTCCTCACCTCACCTCACATAACTCACCTTGCCCCACGTCAATTCCTCAAATCAACACAGTTACTCACCTCCTCACGTCACCTGCCCTCACTTCCATTCACCTCACTCACCTGACCTTACCTCAACTATTCATGTCACCTCACTTTGTATTAGCATTACTCAATTCCTTTCACCTCTCTCAACTGAACTCATCACAATTCCTCACCACCCCTCAACTCCACAACTCCTCACATAGCCCCAAATCCTCCTCAGCTTACTCAATTCACTTTATTTCACTCAGCTCACTCCTTCAACTCACATCACCTGACCCACCTAACCTCACCTCCTCAGCTCACCTCACCTTATCATCTCACAATAACTCACCTCAGTTCACCTCACCTCAGCTCACCTCACCACAATTCCTCAACTCACCTCAACCCCTGGCCTCACATCACCTGCCACCATCCCAACTCAACTTACTCCCTCACCTCCTCAAGTCACATCACTTCCTCCTTACCTCCCTCACTTCACTTGACGTCATTCAATTCACCTCAGCAGAATCCACACCACACCTCAACTGCTCACATCCTCTCCTCATCTCACCTAACCTCCTAACGTCACCTGACTTCACACTATTCACCACTTTTCACCTCACCCCAATTCCTCATCTCACCTCACCTCAAACCTCACCTCATCTCACTCATTTCACCTTACCTCCACTCTCCTCAGTTCCTCACCTCACCTCACCTACACCCCTCCTCATGTCACTTCACTCAACTCACCTCACCTCACATCTTCACCTCCTCAAGTCACCTAACCATACCTCAAATTACCTCCTCACCTCCACACGTCACCTCACTTCATCCTTATCTCACTTCACTTCACCTCACTGACCTCACTTCACCACAATCCTCAACTCATCTCACTTCCTCACATCATTTCCTCACCTCAACTCACCTAACCTCACCTTACCTCACCTACTCACCTCCTCAGGTCACCTCACCTCTTCAGTTCACCTTATATCCCCACCTCCACTCACATCTTGCCCTTAAGTCACCTCACGTCTTCAGCTCACTCCACTTCAACTCACTAACCTCATCTCACCTAAATCCTAACCTCACCACACCTGTTCACCTCACTCACTCCACCTCTCCTCACCTCACCTCAATTCCTCCTCACCTCGCCTCCACAACTCCACACATCACCTCACCTCCTCCTCAACTCACTCACTTCACTTCACTTCATTCACATTAATCTCCTCAACTCACATCATGTTACGCACCTAACCTCACCTCCTCCCCTCACCTCACCTTATCATCTTCTCAACATATCTCATCTCACCTCACCTCACCAACCTCACCTGAACTCATTTCCTCCATTCAACCCACCGCCTCACCCTCTCACGTCCCCTTCCAACACCTCCTATTACCTCCTCACCTCCTCATGTCATTTCACTTCGTCCTTATCAAACTCACTTCATTCCACCTCACTCACTTCACCATACCAAAATCCTCAACTCACCTCACCTCACCTTCATTTCACCTCAACCCAATTGAACTCACCTCACCTCACCTCATGTACTCACCTCCTCAAGTCACCTCACCACAACTCACCTCACCTCATTCACCTCCACTCACCTCTCGTACTCACGTCACTTCACCTCCTTTTCAGCTCACTCCACTTCAAATCACTCACCTCATCTGACCTCAATCCTTAACTGACCTCACTTCCTCACCTCATATCCTCAACCCTCTTCACCTCATGTCACCTCACCTGAATCATTTCACCTCTCCTTACATCACCTCAATTGCTCCCTTCACCTCACCTCCCCAAAGTCTCATGTCCCCTCACCTACTCCTCACATCACTCACGTCACTTACTCACCTAACCTCACCTCAGGTCAACTAACCCACCTAACCTCACCCCCTCACCTCACCTCATCTCATAATCTTCTCACCCACCTCACCTCACTCATTTCACTTTACCTCAACTCTCCTCAATTCCTCAATTCACGTCACCTCCCCACCTCTTCATGTCACTTGACCTTCCTCAACTCACCTCACCTCATATCTTTACATCCTCAAGTCTCCTCCACGCGCCTCAAATTACCTCCTCACCTCCTCACATCACCTCACTTCGTCTTTACCTCACTCACTTCATTTCACATCACTTACCTCACTTCACCACAATCCTCACCTCACCTCACTTACTCACATCATCTCCTCACCTTTATTCACCTAACCTCACCTTAACTCAGCTACTCTCCTCCTCAGGTCACCTCACCTCTTCAGCTCACCTCACCTCACCTCCACTCAACTCTTCTCACGTCACATCACAATCCTCTCCTAACCTCACATCATCTACTCATTTCACCTCACCACCTCACCTCACCTCACCTCACTCACTTCACTTCTCTCACCTCACCTCACTTCAAACCTCACCTCCACTCACCTCATCTTCACACCTCACCACACTCATTTCACCTTACCTGAACTCAACACAATTCCTCACCTCACATCACCTCCTCACCTACTCAAGTCACTTCACATCACTCACCTCACCTCCTCACCTCCTCAAGTCAACTTCCCTCACTGAACCTTACCTCCTCAACTCCTCACATCACCTCATTTCGTTCGTACCTCACTCACTTAACCTCACCACAATCCTCACCTCACCTCACCTCACATCACCTCCTCGCCTCAACTCACCTCTTCACCTCACCTCAGGGTCTCACCACTTCATGTCACCTGACCAACTCAACTCACCTCACCTCACAACTCCCCTCACCTCCTCTCCTCAAGTCACCTTACCTCTTTTAAGTTCACTCCAAATCACTCACCTCATCTCACCTCATTCCTAACCTCACCACAACTACTCAACTAATTCCCTCACCCTTCCTCCACTGACCTCACATCAGCTGACTCACTTCACCTCTCATCTCACTTCAGTTCCTCACCTCACCTCCACAACTCCTCCTGTCACCTCACCTGCTCACATCACACAATTCACTTCACTCACCACAAATCCTCAACTCACATCACCTTACAAACCTAACATCACCTCCTCACCTCACCACAACTTATCATCTTCTTGCCACAACCCAAATCACCCCACCTCAATGCTTGATAAGCTGAGATTCAGTCAGGATGTGAGGTTAGGTGGGTAAGGTGACGTGAGGTGAGGAGGAGAGGTGAGTGAAGTGAAGCGAGTGAGGTGAAGAGGAGGTGAGGTGATATGAGTCATTGTGGAGTATAGGTGAAGTGAGGAATTTAGGTGAGGTGAGGAGAGGTGAAGTGAGTGAGGTGATGTGAGGTGAGTGGTGTGGAGATGAGGTGAGTTGAGGTGATGTTAGGATATATGTAAGAAAAGGTGGGCGGGTTGAAGTGAACTGTGTGAACAGAAAAGGCATTGAGGTGATGTGAGGAGAGGAGGTGAGATGAGGTTTGTGAGGTGAAGTGAGTTGAGCAGGCGTGGTTATGTGAGGAGGTGAGTAGGTGAAGTGAGGTGAGGTGAATTGGGTTGAAGTGTGCTGAGGAGGTGAGGTGAGGTGACATGATGTGAGGAGTTGAGGGGAGGTAAGGTGGGTGAGGTAAAGTGAACTGATGTAAGGAGGAAGTGAGGTTATGTGAGGATGTGAGGAAGCAAGGGGAGGGGAGATGAGGGGACGTGAGTTGAGGTGAGGATTTGAGGTTAGGTGAGGCGACGTGAGGTCAGTGAGTTGAGGAGGGGAAGTGACTAAGAGGTGAGGAGTTGATGAATTGAGGTGAAGTATGGTGAGTATGGGGAGGAGTTTACGTGATGTGAGGAGGTGAGCAGCTGAGGTGAGTGAGGTGAAGTGACAACAGGAGGGGAGTTGGTGTGGTGAGGTGGGTAATTGAGATGAGTGTAGGTAAGGGGAAATGAGTGAGGTGATGTGAGTTGAGGTGAGAAGAGGAGGTGAGGTGAGTTGAGGTGAGGTGATGTGAGAGAAGTGAAGTGAATGAGTGTGGTGAGGAGGAGGTGTGGAGGTGAATTTGGCTGAGCAATTTCCGTGAGGTGAAGTGAGTGAATTGAGTTGAGGTAAGGAGGTGAGGTGAGGAGATGAGTTGAGGAGGTGAGGTGAGGTGAGTATTGTGTTGAGGTGAGTGAGGGGAAGTGAATTAAGTAAGGTTAGGAAGAAGTATTGTGATATGGGGAGGTGAGGGAGTAAGGTGAGGTGAGTGAGGTGAGGGGAGTTGAAGAGAGGTGACATGCGGAGTTGAGGCGTTGAGTTGAGATGAGTAAATGGAGTGAGGTGAGGTGAGGGAGTTGAGGTGAGATGAGGAGGGTATGTGACGTGAGGGTGTGTGCAACTGAGGTGAAGTGAGGTGAGTTATGGTGAGAAGATGATAAGGTGAAGTGAAGTGAGGAGGTGAGGTTAGGTGGGGAAGGTGATGTGAGTTGAGGAGATGCGGTGAGTGATGTGAAGTAAGTGATGGGAGGAGGAAACGTGAGGAGTTGTGGAGGTAAGGTGAGGAGAGGAATTGAGGTGACATGAGGAGAGAAGTGAGTGAGGTGAGGTGAGGAGAGGTGAGCAGATGAGGTGAGGAGATGAGGTGAGGTTATATTTGAGGTGAGATGAGGTGAGTGAGTTGAAGTGGAGTGAGCTGAAAATGTGAGGTGACATGAGTAGGAGTAGAGGTGAGGGGAGTTGAGTGAGGTGAGGTGAGTTGAGGAGGTGTGGTGACGTGAGGAGGTGAGTTTCTGAGCTATTGAGGTGAGATGTGTGGTGAGTGGGGTGAGGTGAGGAGGTAAGGTGAGGTGAGTAATGAGGTGAGTTGAGGTAAGTTGAAATGAGTGACGTGAGGTGAGGTGAGTTGAGATGATGAGGTGAGGTGTGGTGAGGTTTGAGATACGGTCAGGTGAGCAAAGTCAAGTGAAATGAGTGAGGTGAAGTCAGTTGTGGTGAGGTGATGTGAGGAGGTGAGTGGGCGAGGTGAGGTGTGGTGAGTTGAATTGTGGTGAGGTGAGGTGAGGATTATGGTGAGGTGCGGTGTGGAGGAGGAATGAAGTGAATGAGGAAAGGACGAATTGAGGTGATGTGAGGGGGTGAGGAGGTAATATGAGGTGAGGGGTGGTGACGTGAGCAGTGGAGGAGGTGAGTTGAGGTGAGGAAATGAGGTGAGGTGAGGTGAAATGAGGGGTCATGACATCAGTAGGTGAGGAATTGAGGTGAGGTGAGGTGAGATATGGTGAGAAGATAAGGTGAGGTGAGGTGAGGAATTGAGGGTTGGTGAGTAAGGTGATGTGAGTTGAGGACCTGAGGTGAATGAAGTGAAGAGAGTGAGTTGAGGAATAGGTGAGGTGATGGTTGTAGTTGTGGAGGTCAGGTGAGGTGAGGAATTGAGGTGAAGTGAGGAGAGGTGCAGTGAGTGAAGTGAGGTGAGATGAGGAGTGGTGAGGAGGTGAGGTGAGGTGTTGTGGTGACGTTAGGATTGAGTTGAAATGAGATGAGTGAGTTTAAGTGTAGTGAGATGAAGACGTGAGGTGACATGATAAGAGGTGCATGGAGTGGAGGAGGTGAGGTGAGCTGAAATGGTGAGGTGACCTGAAGAGGAGAGTAGGTGAGGTAAGGTGAGGTGAGGTGAATTGAGGTGAAGAGATGATGTGAGGAAGTGAGGTGAGGTGAGGGTTGTGGTGAAGTGAGGTCAGTGATGTGAAGTGAAGGAAAGTAAGGAAAAAGTGAGGTGACGTGAGGAGGTGTGGAGGTAAGGTGAGAGATCGGGAGGTGACTTGTGGAGGGGAAGAAGTGAGCTGAAGTGAACTGAGTGAGGTGAAGTGACATGAGGAGGTGAGGACGTGAGGTAAGGTGAGGAATTGAGGAGAGCTGAAATAAGGTGAAATGAGTGATGTGAGGTGATGAGAAGATGAGGAGTTGAGGTGAGTTGAGGTTTGAGCTGAGGTGAGGTGAGAGAAGTGGAGTGGGGTGAAGTGGAATTGTGGAGGGGAGGTGAGATGAAAATTTGGGGAGAGGCGAAGAGGGTTGGTAAGGTGATGTGAGTTGAGGACATGAGGTGAATGAAGTGAAGAGAGTGAGTTGAGAAATAGGTGAGGTGTCCATTGGAGTTGTGGAGGTCAGGGGAGGTGAGGAATTGAGGTGAAGTGAGGAGAGGTGCAGTGAGAGAAGTGAGGTGAGATGGAGTGGTGAGGAGGTGAGGTGAGGTTTTGTGGTGACGTTAGGATTGAGTTGAAATGAGATGAGTGAGTTTAAGTGGAGTGAGATGAAGACGTGAGGTGATGTGAGGAGAAGAGGTGAGTGGAGTTGAGGAGGTGAGGTTAGCTGAAATGGTGAGGTGACCTGAGGAGGAGAGTATGTGAGGTAAGGTGAGGTGAGGTGAACTGAGGTGAAGAGATGATGTGAGGAAGTGTGGTGAGGTGAGGATTGTGAAGTGAGGTCAGTGATGTGAAGTGAAGGGAAGTAAGGAAGAAGTGAGGTGATGTGAGGAGGTGTGGAGGCAAGGTGAGCGACGGCGAGGTGACTTATGGAGGGCAAGAAGCGAGGTGAAGTGAATTGAGTGAGGTGAAGTGACATGAGGGGGTGAGGACATGAGGTAAGGTGAGGAAATGAGGAGAGATGAAGTAAGGTGAAATGAGTGATGTGAGGTGATGAGATGAGGAGTTGAGGTGAGTTGAGGTTTGAGCTGAGGTGAGGTGAGAGAAGTGGAGTGGGGTGAAGTGGAAATGTGGAGGTGAGGTGAGATGAAAATTTGGGGAGAGGCGAAGAGAGGTGAAGTGCGTGAGGTGAGGTGAGGTGAGGAGTTGAGGTGAGATGAAGACAAGATTTGAGGAGGTGAGGTGAGATGAGAATTGTGGTAAGGTGAGTTGAGTGAGGTAAAGTGTAGTGAGGTAGGTAAGGAGGAAGTGAGTTGACTTGAGGAGGTGAAGAAGGAAGTAGAGATGAGAAGATTTGAGGTGATGTTAGGTGAGGAGGTGAAGTGAGTTGAGGAACTGTGGGGAGTTGAGGTGAGGTGAGGTGAATTGAGGTGGTTTGTGGTCAAAAGATGATAAGGTGAGTTGAGGTGAGGAGGTGAGGCTAGCTGGGTAAGGTGACGTGAGGTGAGGAGGTGAGGTGAGTGAAGTGAAGTGAAGTGAGTGAGGTGAGGAGGATTTAAGGTGACGTGAGGAGTTGTGTGGGTGAGGTGAGGTGAGGAAATGAGGTGAGGTGAGGAGAGGTTAAGTGAGTGAGCCTTGGTGATGAGGGGTGAGGAGATGAGGTGAGAAGATGTTAGGTTGTAATTGAGGTGACCTGAGGTGTGTGTGTTGAACTGGAGTGAGCTGAAAAGGAGGTGAGGTGACGTGAACAGGAGAGGAGTTTAGGTGAGGTTGGATGAGGAGTTGAGGTGAGGTGATTGGTGAGGTGAGGTGAGGTGTATTGTGGTGAGGCATTGTGAGGTGGTGAGGTGAGGTAAGATGATGTGTGGAGGTGTGGTGAGGTGAGGAAATGTGAGGTTATGTGAGTGAACTGAAGTGAATGGGGTTAGGTCAGGAGGAGATGAGGTGACGTGAGGAGGTGTGCTGGTGAGTTATTAAGGTGAGATGAGGTGTGGTGTGTGTGGTGATGTGAGGAGGTGAGGTGAGATGAGGATTGAGGTGAAGTGATGTGAGGTGAGGTGGAGTTTACCTGACATGAGGAGGTGAGGGGCTGAGTTGAGGTGAGTTGAGTGAGGTGATGTGACATGAGGGGAGGGGTGAGGTGAGCTGTGTAATTTAGGTGAGTGGAGGTAAGGTGAAATGCGAGAGTTGATGTGAGTTGAGGTGAGAAGATTATGTGAGGTGAGGTGAGAGAAGTGAAGTGAAGACAGTGAGGTGAGGAGGAAGTGTAGAAGTGAGGTGAGCTGAGGAATAGGCATGACGTGGGGTGAGGTTAGATGAAGATTGAAGTGAGTTGAGGTAAGTTGAAATGAGTTGAGGTGAGGAAATGAGGTGAGGTGAGGTGAAGTGCAGAGTGTGCGTGACGTCAGGAGGTGAGGAATTGAGGTGGGGTAAGGTGAGATATAGTGAGAAGATGATAAGTTGAGGTGAGGTGAGGAAGTTAGGGTTGGTGGGTAAGGTGATGTGAATTGAGGACATGAGGTTAATGAAGTGAAGAGAGTGAGTTGAGGATTTGAGCTGACATGAGGATTTGTGGAGGTGAGGGTAGTTGAGGAATTGAGGTGAGGTGAGGAGAGTTTAATTGAGTGTGGCATGTTTAGGAGAGGTAAACAGGGGTGAGGCGATTAGGTGATGAGAATATGTGAGGTTAGAATTGAGGTGACATGAAGTGAGTGAGTTGAAGTGCAGTGAGTGAGCTGAAATGAAGTGAGTGAGCTGAAAAAGAGGTGAGGTGATGTGAGGAGGAGATGAGGGGAGGTGGGGTGAGTGAGGAGAGGTGAGTTCGTCTGAGGTGATTTGTGGTGAATTGGGATGAGTTGAGGTGAGGTGAGGTGAGATGATGTGAGGAGGTGAGGTGAGGTGAGGAAATGTGAGCTGAGGTGAGTGAAGTTAAGTGAAGGGTGTGAAGTCAGCAGGAGGTGAGGTGACGTGTGGAGGTGTGGAGGGGAGGTATTGAGGTGAGATTAGGTGTGGTGTGTGAGGTGATATTGGTGGTGAGTTGATGTGAGGATTGATGTGACGTGAGTTGAGTGAGGTGAGGAATTTACGAGACGTGAGCAGGTGGTCAGGTGAGGTGAGTTGAGTGAGGTGATGTGACATGAGTAGGGGAGGAGGTGAGGTTAGGTGAGTAATTTAGGTGAGTGGAGTTATAGTAAAATGAGTGAGGTGAGGTGAGTTGAGGTGAGAAGATGACGTGAGGTGAGGTGAAGTTTGAGGTGAGGTGAGGTGAGATAAATGAAGTCAAGTGAGTGAGGTTTTCAGGGGGTGTGGAATTGAGGTGTGCTGAGGAATTGGGTTGACATGGTGTGAAGTGAGGTGAGGTGAAGGGGTGAGGTGATGTGAGGATTGTGGTGTGGTGAGTTGAGTGAGGTGAAGTGAAGTGAGTAAGGTTAGGACGAAGAGAGGTGACATGAGGTGTTGAGGAGGTAATGTGAGGTAAGTGAGGTAAACGGAGGTGAGGGTAGGTAACGTGAGGAGATGAGGAGGTGAGTTGAGGTGAGAAATAGACATGAGATTAGGTGAGTCATGTGAGGTTAGGTGCGGAGGGGACCTGATATGAGGTGGTGAAGAGGTGTGCAATTGAGGTGAGGTGAGGTGAGTTGAGTTGTGGTGAGATGATAAGGTGAGGTGAGGTGATGAGGTGAGTTTAGGTGTGTAAGTAGATGTGAGCTGAGGAGATGAAGTGAGTGTAATGCAGTGAGGTTAGGTGACGGGTTGTGGATGTGAGGTGAGGTGAGGAAATGAGGTGAGTTGAGGAGAGGTGAAGCGAGTGAGGTGAAGTGAGGTGAGGTGTGGAGGGGTGAGGAGATGAGGTGAGGAGGTGAGGAGAGGTTAGGATTGAGGTGAGATGGAGTGAGTTGAAGTGAAGTGAGCTGAAAAGGAGGTGAACTGATGTGAGTAGGAGAGAAGGTGAGGGGAGTTGAGTGGGGTGAGGTGAGTTGATTAGGTGTGGTGACATGAGGAGGTGAGTAGGTGAGGTTAGGTGAACTGAGGTCATGTGCGGTGAGGAGTTGGGGTGAGGTTAGGAGATGATATGAGGAGGTGAGGTGGGTTGAGGATTGTGGTGAGGGGAAGTGGGTGAGGTAAAGTGAAGTGAGTGATATAAGGATGACGTGAAGTGTCATGAGGGTTTGAGGAGGTAAGTTGAGGTGAGGGTAGGTGAGATTATGAGTTGATGAGATGAGGTGAGATGAAGTTAGTGAGGTGAAGTGACCAGGGGTTGAGGGGGTGAGGTGAGGAATTGAGGTGAGGTGAGGTAAGGTGTAATGAGTGAAATGTGGTGAGGTGAGAAGATGAGGAGTTGAGGTGATTTGACGTTTGAAGGGAGGTGAGGTGAGAGAAGTGAAGGGAGTGAGGTGATGAGGAGGTGTGTAGGTGAGGTTAGCTGAGGAATTGAGGTGAAGTGAACAGAGGTGAATTGAGTTAGGTGAGGTGAGGTGACTAGGTGGGGTGAGGTGAGGAGTTGATGTGAGGAAGTGAGGTGAAGTAAGGATTGTTGTGAGGTAAGTGAGGGGATGTGTAGTGACAGGTAAGGAAGAAGTGAAGTGATTTAAGTAGGGGAGGAGGTAAGGTTGTGTGAGGTGTGGGGAAGTGATGTGAGGAAGTGAGGAGGTGTGGTGAGGTGAGGTATTGAGGTGAGGCGAGGTGACGTGTGGAGGTGAGGAGGTGACATGTGGTGAGGAATTGTGGTGAGGTGAAAAATGTGAAGTGAGTGAGCTGAGGTTAGGTGAGGAGATGAAGGGAGTGAAGTGAAGTGAGTGAGGTGAGGAGGAGGTGAGGTGAAATGAGGAGTTGTGAACGTGAGGTGAGGTGAGGAAATGAGGTGAGGTGAGGAGAGGTGAAGTGAATGAGTTGAGGTGAGCTGAGTTGTGGAGGGGTGAGGAGAAGAGTTGAGGAGGTGATATGATTTTAGGATTGAGGTGAGATGAAGTGGGTTCAAGGGGATTGAGCTGAAAAGGAGTGAACTGTCATGAAGAGGAGAGGTGAGGTGATGTGAATGAGGTGATGTGAGTTGAGGTGGTGAGGTGACATGAGGAGGTGAGTAGGTGAGGTGAGGTTTTATGTGGTGAACTGAGGTGAGGTGAGTGAGGAGGTGAGGAGATAATGTGAGGATGTGAGGTGAGGTGAGAATTGTGTTGAGGTGAGGGAAATGAAGTGGAGTGAGATAATGATGAAGTGATGTTGCATGAGAAGTAGAGGAGGAAATGTGAGGTGAGGGATGGTGACTAGGAAGTGAGGAGATGAGGTGAGTTGAAGTGAGTGAGGGGAAGTGATATGAGGAATTGAGGATGTGAGGTGAGGTGAGGAATTGAGGTGAGGTCAGGTAAGTTGTAATGAGTGAAGTGAGGTGAGGTGACACGGTGAGGAGTTGAGGTGAGGTGACATTTGAGGTGAGGTGAGGTGAGAGGAGTGGATTGAGGTGAGGAGGTGGGGTGGAGGTGAGGTGAGCTGAGGAACTGAGGTGAGGTGAACAGAGGTGAATTGAGTGTGGTGTGGTGAGTTCAGGAAGAGGTGAGGTGAGGAGGTTATTTGAGTATTTGAGGTGAGGTAAGGACGGTGGTGAAGTGTAGTGTAGTGAGTGAAGTAAGGAGGAAATGTGGTGACTTAAGGAGTTGAGTAGGTAAGGTTAGGTGATGTGAGCGGAGGTGAGGTGAGGACGAGAGGACGTAATGTGAGGTGAGTGAGGTGTGGGTAGGTGAGTGTTGGTGGTGATGAGTTGAGGAGTTGAGATGTGTTGATGAATTGAGGTGCGGTGAAGAAAGTGTGGTGAGGTGAGGAGTGGACGTGATGTGAGGAGGTGAGTAGGTGAGGAATCAAGGTGAGTTGAGGTGGTTGTTGTGAGAAGTTTATAAGGTGAGGTGAAGTGAGGAGTTCAGGTTAGGTGGGTAAGGTGATCGGAGTTGAGGGGATGAGGTGAGTAAAGTGAAATGAGTGATGTGAGGAGGAGGTGAGTTGACATGAGGAGTTGGGGAGGTGAGGTGAAGTGAGCAATTGAAGTGAGGTGAGTACAGGTGAAATCAGTCATTTGAGGTGACTTGAGGTGAGGAGGGCTGAGGACATAAGGTGAGGAGTTGAGGTGAGGTAAGGATTGAGGTCAGAAGAGGTGAGTGTGTTGAAGTTGAGTGAGCAGATTAGGAGGTAAGGTGACGTGAGGAGGAGAAGTGAGTGAAGGTGAGTGAGTTTAGTGAGTTGAGGTGACGTGACTTGACAAGTTGAGTACATAATATGAGGTGAGGTATGATATGGTGAGAAGATGATAAGGTGAGGTGAGGTGAGGAGGTGAGGTTAGGTGGTTAAGGTGATGAGTTGAGGAGATGAGGTGAGTGAACTGCAGTGAGTGATTTGAGGAGGAGGTTAGGTGATGCGTGGAATTGTGGAGGTGAGGTGAGGAATTGTGAGGTGAGGAGATGTGAAATGAGTGAGGTGAGGTGAGGTGAGGAGTGCTGAGGAGGTGAGGTGAGGAGGTGTTTTGAGGTTAGGATTGAGGTGAGATGACGTGGGTGAGTTGAAGTGGAGTGAAGTGAAGACGTGAGGTGACATGAGAAGAGGTGAGCGGAGGTGAAAAGGTGAGGTGAACTGAAGAGGTGAGGTGACCTGAGGAGGTGAGAAGGTGAGGTAAGGTGATGTGAGGTGAAATTAGGTGAAGAGATGATGTGAGGAAGTGTGGTTAGGTGAATATTTTGGTGAAGTTATGTCAGTGAGATGAAGTGAAGTGAGTGAGGTAAGGACGAAGGGAGGTGAAGTGAGGAGGTGAGGAGGTAAATTGAGGTGCCGTGAGGTTACTTGAGGAGGTGAAGATGTGAGGTGAGGTGATTTAATTGAGGTGAAGTCATATGAGGAGATGAAGGGGTTAGGTGAGGTGAGGAAATGAGGAGAATTGAGGTAAGGTGGAATGAGAGAGGTGATGTGAGGTGAGAAGAGGAGGAGGAGAGGTGAGGTGAAGTTTGAGGTGGGGTGAGGTTAGAGAAGTGAAGTGAATGGTGTGAGGTGGAGGGGTGGAGGGGATGTGTGATGAGGAATTGGGAAGAGGTGAAGAGAGGTGAAGTGCGTGAGGTGAGGTGAGGTGAGGTGGTGAGGTGGGATGAAGAGATGATGTGAGGAGGTGAGGTGTGCTGGTTATTGTGCTGAGGTGAGTTTCGTGAGGTGAAGTGAGGTGAGGAAGGTAAGGAGGAAGGGATGTGACTTGAGGTGACGAAATATTTTGGGTTGAGATGATGGGAGGTGATGTAATGTGAGGATGTGAGGTGAGTTGAGGAATTTGGGGGAGGTGATTTGAGTGAGGAGAAATGAGTTGAGTTGTGAGAAGATTATAAGGTGAGGTGAGTTGGGGTGGTGAGGTTAGGTGGGTCAGGTGATGTGAGGTGAGGAGGTGAGGTGAGTGACGTGAAGTGATGTGAGGGATGTGAGGAGGATTTGAGGTGACATGAGGATTTGTGAAGGTGAGGGGAGGTGAGGAATTGAGGTGAGGTGAGGAGAGGTTAAGTGAGTGTTGTGTCGTGAGGAGAGGTAAGGAGGGGTGAGGAGATAAGGTGTGGAGAGGATGTGAGGTTAGAATTGAGGTGACATGAGGTGAGTGAGTTGAAGTGAAATGAGTGAGCTGAAAATGTGGTGAGTTGACATGTGTGAGGTTAGGTGAGATCAGGTGAGGTGAGGTGAGGGGGATAGTAGGTGAGTTGAGGTGAAGTGAATTGGGGTGAGGGGAGGTGCTGAGGTGAGATGATGTGAGCAGGTGAGATGAGGTGAGGAAAGGTGAGGTGAGGTGAATGAAATGAAGTGAAAGTAGTGAAGACAGGAGGAGGTGAGGGGATGTGAGGAGGTGTGGAGGTGATTTATTGAGGTGCGATGAGTTATGGAGTATGAGGTGATGTGAGGGGGTGAGGTGTGGTGAGTGAGGTGGGGAGGAGTTTGTGAGACATGAATAGCTGAGTAGGCGAAGTGAGTTGAGTGAGGTGAAGTGACATGAGGAGGGGTGGAGGTGAGGTGAAATGAGTAATTAAGGTGAGTGGAGGTAAGGTGATATGAATGAGGTGAGGTGGGTTGAGGTGAGATGAGGTGAGGTGCGGTGAGGTTTGAGGTGAGGTGAGGTGATAGAAGTGAAGTGAAGTGAGTGAGGTGAGGAAGAGGTGTGGAAGTGAGGTGAGCTGAGGAATTGTGGTGACGTGAGGTGAACTGGGGTGACATGAGGAGGTGAAGTGAGTTGAGATGAGTTGAGGAGGTGAGTTGAGGTGAGCATTGTGGTGAGGTCAGGTGAGTGAGGTGAAGTGCAATGAGTAACGTTAGGACGAAGTGAGGTGACATGAGGAGTTGAGGAGGTAAGGTGTGGTGAGTGAGGTAAGCAGAGGTGAGTGGAGGTGACATGAGGTGGTGAGGAGGTGAGTTGGTGTGAGGAATTGATGTGAGGTTATGTGAGTGTTCTGAGGTGTGTTGAGGGGACGTGATGTGAGGAGGTGTGGTGTGGAATTCAGGTGAGGTGAGATGAGGTGAGTTGTGGTGAGATGATAAGGTGAGGTGAGGAGAGGAGGTTAGTTTAGGTGGGTAAGTATATGTGAGATGAGAGTAGATGAGTGAAGTGAAGTGAGTGAATTGAGGAGGAGTTGAGGTGACCTGAGGAGTTGTGGACATGAGGTTAGGTGAAGAAATGAGGTGAGGAGGTGAGAAGTGAGGATTTTTGTGAGTTGAAGTGAGTGGGGTGAAGTGACGTTAGTGAGATAAGGATGAAGTGAAGAGGCATGAGGAGTTGGGGAGGTAAGGTGAGGTGAGGGGGGAGGTAACGTTAGGAATTGAGTAGATGAGGTGAGTTGAGGTGAGTGAGGTGAAGTTACATGAGTTGAGGAGGTGAGCTGAGGTGAGTAATTGAGGTGAGTTGAAGTAAGTTGTAATGAGTGAAGTGAGGTGAGGTGACAAGATGAGGTGAGTTGAGGTGACGTTTGAGGTGAGGTGAGGTGAGAGAAGTGAAGTGATTGAGGGGATGAGGAGGTGTGGTGGTGAGGTGAGCTGAGGAATTGAGGTTAGCTGAACAGAGGTGAACTGAGTGAGAGGAGGTGAGGTGAGGAGGTGAGGTGAGATAAGGATGTTGGTGAGGTGAGTGTGGTGAATTGTGAGTGAAGTAAGGAGGAAGTGAGGTGAGTTAAACAGTTGAGGTAAGGTGAAGTGGCATGAGGGGAGGTGATGGGAGGAACTGAGGAGGTAATGTGAGGTGAGTGAGGTGAGGGGAGGTGAAGGCAGTTGACGTGAGGAGGTGAGGAGGTGAGATGAGGTGAGGAATTGAGGTGAGGTGAGGTCAGTGAAGTGAGGTGAGGTGAGGAGGGGATGTGATGTGAGGAGGTTATGAATTGAGGAACTGTGGTGAGGTGATGTGTGTTGTGGTGAGATGATAAGGTGAGGTGAGGTGAAGAGGTGAGGTTAGGTGAGTAATGTGATGTGAGTTGAGGAGATGAGGTGAGCAAAGTGAAGTGAGTGAGGTGAGGAGGAGGTGTGGAGTTGAGATGAACTGATGAATTGAGGTGAGGTGAAAAGAGGTGTATTGAGTTAGGTGAAGTGAGGTTATGTGTTGGGGAGAGGTAAGGAGATGATGTGAGGGTGTGAGGTGAGGTAATGATTGTTGTGAAATGAGTGAGGTGAAGTGTAGTGAGTGAGGTAAGGAGGAAGTGAGGTGACTTAAGGAGGTGAGGACGTAAGGTGGGGTGAGGTGTGGGGATTTGATATGAGGAAGTGATGTTGTTTGGTGAGGTGAGGTATTGAGGTGAGCTGAGGTGACGTGAGGTGGTGAGGAGGTGAGATGAGGTGAGGAATTGGGGCCAGGTGAAGAGACGTGCAGTGAGTGATGTAAGGTGAGGTGAGGATGTGAGGTGTGTTGAGGAATGTGGTGAAGTGACTGAGGTGGATTGTAGTTAGTGAGGAAAGGAAGAAGTGTGGTGACTTGGGTAGATGAGATAAGGTGAGGTGAGGTGAGGGGAGGTGACAAAGGAGGTGAGGAGGTGAGGTTAGGTGATGAATTGAGGTGAGGTGTGGTGACGTGTGAGTGAAGTGAGGTGAGGTCACGAGGGGATATGACGTGAGGTGAGGAGGTGAGGAATTGGGGTGTGGTGAAGTGAGTGAGGTGAGGTCAGGTGAGTTGTGAGAAGATAAGTTGAGGTCAGGTGAGGATGTGAGTTTTGGTGGGTAAGGTGTCCTTAAGTGAGGAGGTTAGGTGAGTAAATGAAGTGAAGTAAATGAGGTGACGAGGAGGTGAGGTGACGTGAAGTGTTGTGGAGTTGAGGTGAGGTGAGGAATTGAGGTGAGGTGAGGAGAGGTTAGATGAGTGAGGTGAGGTGAGGTGAGGTGAGGAGGTAAGCTGAGGTGAGAATTGTAGTGAGGGGAGGTGAGTTAGGTGAAGTGAAGGGAGTGAGGTAAAGAGGAAGTGTGGTGACGTGAGGAGGTGAGGAGGTAAAGTGAAGTTAGGTGAGGGGAGGTGATATGAGGAGGTAAGGAGTTGAGGTGAGGTGAGGAGTTGAGGTGAGTTGAGGTTACATGGAGTGAGTGAGGTGAGGTGTGTAGAGGAGCGGAGGTGAGGTGAAGAGGTGGGAAAGTGAGCAATTGATGTGAGGACAGGTGAAGAGAGGTGAGGTGAAGTGAGGTGAGGAGCGGTGAGGTGATGATTTGAGGTGTGGTGAGGTTAGGATTGACGTTAGATGAAGTGAGTTGAAGTGACGTGTGAGCTGAAAATATGAGGTGATGTGGGGAGGAAAGGAGGTGAGGTGAGGAGAGTGTGGTGAATAGGAGGTGTGGAGGTGATGTTAGCTGAGGAATTGGGGTTAGGTGGAATGAATGAGGTGAGGTGATGTGTGAAGGTGAGATGATTTGAGATGATGTGAGTAGTTGAGTTGTGGTGAGGATTTTTATGAGTTGAGGTGAGAGGGTGACGTGAAGTGAGTAAGGTTAGGATGAAATGAGGTTACATGAGGAGTTGTGAAGGGAAAGTGTGTTGAGTGTGGTGAACGGAGGTGAGGGGAGGAGACATGAGGAGGTGAAAAACTGAGGTGTGGTGAGGAGAGGTGAAGTGAGTGAGGCGAGTGAGGTGAGGTGAGGAGGGGTGCGGAAATGAGGTGAGGAGGTGAGGTGAGGTAAGGATTGAGGTGAGATGAGGTGAGTGAGTTGAAATGGAATGAGCTGAATATGTGAGTTGACGTGAGGAGAAGTGAGGGGTGGAGTGTGAGGTGAGTTGAGCTGAGGAGGTGAGTTGACCTGAGGAGGTGTGTAGTTGAGGTGAGGTTAGGTGCGGTGAATTGAGGTGAGAAGGTGATGTGAGCATGTGAGGTGAGGTGAGGATTATATTGAAGTGAAGTCAGTGAGGTGAAGTGAAGTGAGTAAGGTAAGGACGAAGTGAGGTGATGTGACGAGCTGAGGAGGTAAGGTGAGGTAAGCGTACATGATTTGAGGAGGTGAAGAAGTGAGGTGAGGTGAGATGAGTGAAGTGAAGTGATAGGAGGTGAGGAGGTAATGTGAGGTGATTGAGGTTAGCAGAGTTGAGGGGGTGACTTGAGGATGTGAGGAGGTGAGTTGAGGTGAGGAATTGACGTGAGGTAAGGTGAATGATGTGAGGGGAGGTGAGGAGGGGATGTGATGTGAGGAGGTGAAGAGGCATGATATTGAGGTGAGTTGAGCTTTGGTGAGTTGTGGTGAGATAATATGAGGTGTGGTGAGGAGGTGAGGTTAGGTCAGTAAGTTGAAGTGAGTGGTGGAGATGAGGTGAGTTAAGAGGAGTGAGGTCAGGAGGAGCTGAGGTGACATGAGGAGATGTGGACATGAGGTGAGTTGAGGAAATGAGGTGAGGTGTGGAGTGTTGAAGTGAGGGAGGTGAGGTGAGAAGAGGTGAAGAGGGTAGAGGAGATGAGGTACGGAGGTGAGGTGAGGTTACGATTGAGGTGAGATGAGGTGAGTTTAAGTGGAGTGACCTGAAAAAGAGGTAAATCGACATGAGAAGGAGAAGAGGTGTAGGGAGGTGAGTGAGGTGTGGTGAGTTGAGGAGGTTAGGTGACATGAGGAGGTCAGTAGGTGATGTGAGGTGATGTTTGGTGAGGAGGTGAGGTGAGTTGATTAGATGATGTGAGGAGGGGGTGAGGTGAGTTTTGTGGTGAGGTGAGGTGAGTGATGTGAAGTGAAGTGAGTGTGATAAGGATGAAGTGATGTGGCATGAGGAGTTGAGGAGGTAAGGTGAGGTGACGGGAGGTAACTTTTAGAGGTGAGGAGAGAAGTGGAGTTGAGGTGAGGGAGGTGAAATGACATGAGGAGGTGAAGAGGTGAGGTGAGTTGAGGAATTAAGGTGAGATGAGGTAAGGTGAAATAAGTGAAGGGAGTAGAGGTAAGATGATGAGTTGAGGTGAGGTATGAGGTGAGGTGAGGTGAGAGAAGTGGAGTGAGGTGAGGAGGAGGTGTGGAGGGGAGGTGAGCTGAGGAATTGGGGTGAGGTGAACAGATGTGAATTGAGTTAGGATATGTGAGGTGAATAGGACAGGTGAGGTGAGATGATATGAGGAGTTGAGGTGAGGTAAGGATTGTTCTCAGGTAAGTGACTTGAAGTGTAGTGAGTGAGTTAAAGAGGAAGTGAGGTGATATATGGAGGTAAGGAGGTAAGGCGAGGTGAGGTGATGGGAGGTTATGTGAGGACGTGAGGAATTAATGTGAAGTGAATGAAGTGAGGGGAGATGGGGTTAGGTGAAGTGTGGAGATGAGGAGGTGAGATGAGTTGTGGAATTGCGGTGAGATGGTTTAAGTGAGGTGAGGTGAGGTGAGGAGGGGACATGATGTGAGGAGGTTAGGAGGTGAGGAATTGAGGTAAGGGGAGGTGGGTTGTGGTGAGAAAATGATAAGGTGAGGTGATGTGAGGAGGTGAGGTTAGGTGAGTAAGGTGATGTGAGTTGAGGAGATGAGGTGTTTGAAGTGAAGTGAGTGTGGTGAGGTGGCGTTGAGATGACATGAGGAGTTGGGGAGGTGAGGTGAGGTGAGAAATTGAGGTGACGTGAGGAGAGGTGAAATAACTCAGGTAAGGTTAGGTGAGGTGAGAAGTGGTGAGAAGATGAGGTGAGGTGTTGAGGTTAGGTAAGGATTGAGGTCAGATGAATTGAGTTGAAGTGGAGTGAGCTGAAAAGGAGGTGAGCTTACGTGAGGAGGAGAGATGAGTGGAAGTGAGTGAGGTGAGGTGAGTTGAGGTGAGTTGATGTGAGGAGGGGAGAATGTGTGTGGAAATGAGGTGAGTTGAATTGTGGTGGTGTGAAATGAAAAGGTGAGAAGAAGTGAGGTGTGGGTTGTGATGTGGTGAAGTGAGTGAGGTGGAATGAATTAAGTGAGGTAAGAAAAAAGTGAGGTGACGTGAGGAGGTGTGGAGGTAATATGAGGTGAAAGGATGTGATGTGAGGAATTGAGGAGGTGAGTTGTGTTTGTGAGATGAGGAGATGAAGAATTGAGGTGAGGTGAGTTGAGATATGGTGAGAAGATGATAAGGTGAGGTGAGTTGAGTTGAGGTTAGGTGGGTAAGGTGATGTGAGTTGAAGGGATGAGGTGAGTGAAGTGAAGTGAGTTGAGGAGGATGTGAGGTGATGTGTGGAGTTATGGAGGTGGGTGAGGTGAGGGATTGAGGTGACATGAGGAGAGGTGAATTGAGTGAGTTGAGGTGAGGTGAGGAGTGGTGAAGGGGTTAGGGGAGGAGGTGTGGTGAGGTTAGGATTAAGGGGAGGTGATGTGAGTGAGTTGAAGTGGAATGAGCTGAAGACGTGAAGTGACGTGAGGTGAAGAGGTGAGGGGAGGTGAGTGAACTGAGGTGAGCAGAGTAGGTGAGGTGACCTGAGGATGTGAGTAGGTGAGGTATGGTGAGGTGAGGTGAACTGAGGAGAGGAGGATGTGTGAGGACGTGAGGTGTGGTGAGGATTGAAGTTAAGTGAGGTCAGTGAGGTAAAGTGGAGTGAAGTATGGCCAAAGTGAGGTGACGTGAGTAGGTGAGGAGTTATGGTGAGGTGAGCGGAGGTTATTTGAGGAGGTGAAGAAGTGATGTGGGTGAGTTGAGTGAGGTTAAGTGACATGAGGAAGTGAGGAGGTGAGGTGATGTGAGGAATTGAGGGGCATTGAAGTAAGGTCAAATGAGTGAGGTGAGGTGAGGTGAGAATACGAGGAGGTGAGGTGAGAGAAGTGAGGTGAGTGGGGTGATATTGATGTGTGGAAGTGATGTGAGCTGAGGAATTGGGCTGAGGTGAAGGGAAGTGTAGTGAGTGAGGTGAGGTGAATTGAGGAGGTGAGGTGAGATGAGATGATGTGAGGAGGTGAGGTGTGGGTAGGATTGTTCTGAGGTGAATTGAGAGAGGGGAAGTGTAGTGAGGTAGTTAAGTTGGAAGTGACGTGACGTGAGGAGGTGAGGAGCTAAGGTGAGGTGATGTGAGGGGAGGTGACATGAGGGGGTGAGGAATTGTGGTGAGGTGATGTATTGAGGTGAGTTGTGGTGAGGTGAGGTGGAGAGGTGACCTGAGTGAGGTGATGTGAGTTGAGGAGTTGCGATGACGTGAGGAGGTGAGCCGATGAGGTATTTAGGTGAGACGAGGTGTGGTGTGTGAGGTGAATTGAGGAGGTGAGGTGAGGTCGGGATTGAGGTGAGGTTGTGTGAATGAGGTGAGGAGGAGATTACATGATGTTAGGAGGGGTGTAGATTAGGTGAGGTGATGTGAGAGAGGTGAAGTGACATGAGGAAGGGAGGAGGTGATGTGAGGTAATTGAGGTGAGTGTAGGTAAGTTGAAATGAGTGAGGTGAGGTGAGAAAATGAGGAGTTGAGGTGGGGTGAGGATTGAGGTGAAGTGCAAATGAGTGATGTGAAGATGATATTACATGAGGTTAGGAGATGAGCAGTTGAGGTGAATTGAGATGAGTGAGGTAAAGTGAAGTGAGTAAAGTTAGGATGAATTGAGGTGATATGTGCTTGTGAGTAGTTAAGGTGAGTTGAGTTTTGAGGGGAGTTGACGTGAGGAGGTGAGGAGGTGAGTTGAGGTGAGGAATTGAGTTGAAATGAAGTGAGTGAGGTGAGAAGAAGCTGAGGTGACATGAGGAGATTTGGAGGTGAGTTGATGTGTGGAACTGCGGTGAGGTGAGGAGAGGTGAAGTGAGGAGTGCTGAGAAGGTGAGGTGAGGAGGTGAGGTGAGGTTAGGATTGAGGTGAGAGGAGGTAAGTGAATTGAAGTGGTGTGAGCTGAAAAGGAGGTGAGGTGACGTGATCAGGAGAGGTGGGGAGGTGAGGTGAGATGAGGATGTGAGGAGACGTGAGGAGGTGAGTAAATGACGTGAGGTGCAGTGAGGTGAGGTGAGGTGAGGTGAGGAGAGATGTGAGGAGGTTAGGTGAGGATTGTAGTGAGGTGAGTTGTGAGAAGTGAAGTGAGTGAGGTAAGGAAAAAGTGATGTTACATGAGGAAGGGAGGAGGTATGGTGGGGTACGGGGTGGTGACTTGAGGAGAGGAGGTGAGCTGCAGTGATTTGGATGAAGTGAAGTGACATGAGGAGGTGAGGAGATTTGGTGAGGTGAGGAATTGAGGTGAGTTGAGGTAAGGTGAAATGAATGATGTGAGGTGATATGAGAAGATGAGGACGTGAGTTGAGGTGAGGTTTGAAGTGAGGTGACTTGAGAGAAGTAGAGTGAAGTGAGGAGGAGATGTGCAGATGAGGTGAGCTGAGGAATTGCGGTGAGGTTAAGAGAGGTGAAGTGAGTCAGGTGACGTGCGGTGAGGAGATCGGATGAGTTGCGTTGATGTGAGGAGGTAAGGTGAGTTGAGGTGAGGAATTGAGGTGAGTAGAGCTAACGTGAGGTGAGTGAGATGAGGTGATTTGAGGAGGGTAAGTGATGTGACGTGGTGAGGAGAATGATGTGGCATTGAATGGAAAGTTAAGGGATGGTATGGAATGCTGTGGAATGCAATGGAATGTTGTGGAAATGAATAGAATGTTTTGGAAATGAGTGAAAAGTTAAGGAGTATAATGGAATTTTTTAGACTAGAATGGAATCCTATGCAATAGAATGAAAAAGAGTGATTGAAATGAAATGTAATGTGTAATTGAAAGGAAAGTTATGGTATGAAGTGCAATGTTAATACAACCGAATTTGGAAGAATTGTATGGAAAGCTTTGTAAAAGAACGGGAATAATACGTTGGAATGCAATCGAATGGAATTGAAAGGAATGGAATGTTTTGGAATGGATTGGAATGTTTTTCAATTGAATGGAATATTATGGATTGGAATGGAGTGCTGTGGAACGCAATGGAATGTTGTGGAAAGGAATAGAATGTTAGGGAGAGCAATGGAAGGTTAAGGAATGGAATGGAATTTTGTGGATTGGAATGGAATCCTATGAAACAGAGTGAAATAGAATGAATTGGAAAGGAACGTTGTATAATGGATTGGAATGTTATGGTATAAAGGGGAATGTTGATTAATATATCAGAATTTTAAAGAATCGAATGGAATGTTAGGTTACAGAATGGGAATAATGTGTTTGAATGGAAACAAATGTAACGGAGTGGAATTGAATGATGTGGAATTCATTTGGAATGTTAAGGAATGTAATAGAATGCTGTGGAATGCAATGGAATGTTGTCAAAAGGAAAAGAAAGTTGGGGACAGGAATGGAAGGTTAAGGAATGGAATGGAATTTTGTGTATAGGAATGGAATCATATGCAGAAGAATGAAATAGAATGTTTGAAATGTAATGGAATGTTGTGTAATCAAATGGAATGTTATGGTATGCATGGGAATGATGATTAATAGAACAGAATTTTAATGAATTGCATGGAATATTTTGTAACAGAATATTAATAATGTGTTGGAATGCAGTCGAATGTTATTGAAAGGAATGGAATGTTTTAGAATGCAATGAAAAGTTAAGAAATTGAATTCAATGCCATTTAATGGAAAGGAATGTTGGGGAAAGGTTGCGGAATGGATGGAATTTTGTGTAATGGAATGGAATCTTATGCAAGAGAATGAAATAAAATGTTTGAAATTGAAGGGGTTGCTGTGAAATGGAATGGAATGCTTTGGTACAAAGTGGAATGTTGATTAATGGAACCGAATATTAAAGAATGGAATGGAATGTTAGGTGAAAGAACGGGAATAATGTGTTTGAATGGAATAGAAAATTACGGAATGGCATGGAATGATGTGGAATTGAATGGAATGTTATGGACAGGAATGGAATGCCGTGGAATCCAGTGGAATGTTGTGGAAAGCAATAGAAAGTTGGGGAAAGGAATGGAGGTTGAAGGAATGGAATGGAATTTTGTGGATTGAAATGGAATGTTATGCAATAGAATGAAATAGAATGTTTTAAATTGAATGGAATGCTGTTGAATGGAAAGGAATCTTACGGTATGTAGTGGAATGCTTATTAATCGAAGGGAATTTTGAAGAATATAATGGAATGTAAGGTAATAATAAGAATAATGTGTTCGAATGGAGTCGAATGTTCTGGAGTGGAATGCTATGTTGTGGAATGGAATGGAATGCTGTGGAATGGAAAAGTATGTTGGGGAAAGGTATGAAATGTGAAGTAATGGAATTCAATTTTGTGGATTGGTATGGAATCTTCTGCAATGGAATGAAATAGAATGATTTAAATGGAATGGGAAGCTGTGAAATGAAATGGAATTTTTGTATGAAGTGGAATGTTGATTAATAGAACTGAATATTAAAGAATGGAGTGAAATATTAGGTGAAAGAACGGAAATAATGTGTTTGAATGAAATCGAAAGTTATGGAATGGAATGGAATGTTGTTGAATTCAATGGAATGTTATGGACAGGAGTGGAATAATGTGGAATGCAATGGAATGTTGTGAAAAACAATAGAAAGTTGGGGAAAGAAATGGAAGGTCTAGGGATTCAATGGAATTTTGTGCATTGGAATGGAATGATATGTAATTGAATGAAATAGAATGCTGTGTTACGGAATGGAATGTTATGGTATGAACTGGAATGTTGATTAATAGAACCAAATTTTGATGAATTGAATGGGATTTTAGGTAATAATCGGCATAACGTGTTCGAATGGAGTTGAATATTATGGAATGGAATGCTATGTTGTGGAATGGAATGGAATGCTGTGGAATGGAATGGAATATTGTGGAAAGGAATAGAGTGTTGGGAAAGGAATGGAAGTTAAAGGAATGGAATGGAATTTTGTGGAATGGAAAGAAATATTATGAAATAGAATGAAATAGAATGTTTGAAGTGGAGTGGAATGTTATATAATCGAATTAAATGTTATGGTATGAATTACAAAGTTGATTAATAGAACCGAATTTTGAAGAATGGAATGGAATGTTAGGTTAGAGAAAGGCAATAATGTGTTTCAATGGAAACAAATGTTACATAATGGAATTGAATGATATGGAATTGAATGGAATGTTAAGTGACGGAATTCAATTTTGTGGATTCGTATGGAATCTTCTGCAATAGAATGAAATAGAATGATTGAAATGGAATGGGATGCTTTGTAATGAAATGGGATTTTATGGTATGAAGTGGAATGTTGATTAATAGAACCGAATTTTGAGGAATGGAATGGAATGTTAGGTGAAAATTGGAATAACGTTTTTGAATGGATTCTAATGTTATGCAATGGAATGGAATGCTGTGGAATTGAATGGAATGGAATAGAATATTGTTGAATGCAATGGAATGTTGTGGAAATGTATAGAACATTTGCGAAAGGCATGGAAATTAAGGAATGGAATGGAATTTTGTTGATTGGAATTGAATCTTATACAATACAATGGAATAGAATGTTTGAAGTGGAATTTGATGCTGTGAAATGGAATTGAATGCTATTGTATGAAGTGGAATGTTGATTAATAGAACAGAATATTAAAGAATGCAATGGAATGTTAGGTAAAAAACGGGAATAATGCGTTTGAATATAAACGTGTGCTTTGGAATGGAATGGAATGTTGTGGAATTGAATGACATATTTGGAATGGAATGGAATGTGCAGAATGCAATGGAATGTTCTGGAAATGTATAGAACGTTTGGGAAAGGCATGGAAATTATGGAATGGAATGGAATTATGTGGATTGGAATGGAATGTTATGAAAAAGAATGAAATAGAATGAATTGGAAAGGAATATTGTGTAATCGAATATACTGTTATGGTACAAAGGGGAATGTTAATTAATAGAACAGAATTTTAATGAATGGAATGGAATGTAAGGTTACAGAACGGGAATAATGTGTTTGAATGGAATCAAATGTTACGGAATGGAATGGAATGTTGTGGATTTGAATGGAATGATACGGAATGGAATGGAATGCTGTGGCATGGAATGGAATATTATGAAAAGGAATAGAACGTTGTGGAAAGGAATGGAAATTTAAGGAATGGTATGGAATTTTGTGGATTGGAATGGAATCTTATGAAACAGAATGAAATAGAATGAATTGGAAAGAAATATTGTGTAATCGAATGGAATGTTATGGTACAAAGGGAAATGTTAATTAATAGAACAGAATTTTAATGAATGGAATGGAATGTTAGGTTACAGAATGGGA
This sequence comes from Smutsia gigantea, assembly GCA_032199065.1. Lineage (NCBI taxonomy): Eukaryota > Metazoa > Chordata > Mammalia > Pholidota > Manidae > Smutsia > Smutsia gigantea. The sequence continues at coordinate 38,550 of JAVSCE010020522.1, forward strand.
ATAATGTGTTTGAATGGAATCAAATGTTACAGAATGGAATGGAATGTGGAATTGAATGGAATGATAAGGAATTGAATGGAAGGCTGTGGAATGCAATGGAATGTTGTGAAAAGGAATAGAACGTTGGGGAAAGGAACGGAAATTTAAGGAATGGTATGGAATTTTGTGGATTGGAATGGAATCTTATGAAACAGAATGAAATAGAATGTTTGAAATGGAATGTAATATTGTGTAATCAAATGGAATGTTATTGTATGAAGGGGAATGTTGATTAATAGAACAGAATTTTAATGAATGGATTGTAAGGTTTGGTTACAGAGCTGGAATAATGTGTTTGAATGCAAAAAATATTACGCAATGGAATTGTTTGTGTGGAATTCAATGGAATGTTAAGGAATGTAATGGAATGCGGTGGAATGCAATGGAATGTTGTGGAAAGGAATACAAAGTTGGGGACAGGAATGGAAGGATAAGGAGTGGAATGGCATTTTGTAGATTGGAATGGAATCATATGCAGCAGAATGAAACAGAATGTTTGAAATGTAATGGAAAGTTGTGTAATCAAATGTAATGTTAGGGAATGAATTAGAATGTTGATTAATAGAGCAGAATGTAAATGAATGGCATGGAATATTTTATAACAGAATGTGAATAATGTTTTGGAATGGAATCGCATGTTGTGGAATGGAGTGGAATGTTATGAATGCAATGGAAAGTTATGGATGAATGCAATGCCGTTTAATGGAAAGGAATGTTGTGGAAAGGTTCCGGAATGGAATGGAATTTTGTGTTTTGGTATGGAATCTTATGCAATAGAATGAAATAGAATGTTTGAAAAAGAATGAGACATTGTGAAAAGGAATGGAATGTTATGGTATGAAGTGGAATGTTGATAAATAGAACTGAATTTTAAAGAATAGAATGGAATGTTAAGTGAAAGAATGGGAATAATGTGTTTGAATGGAATCAATGTTATGCACTGGAATTGAATGTTCTGGTATTGAAAGGAACGTTAAGGAATGGAATGGAATGCTGTGGATTGCAATGGCATGTTGTGGAAAGGAATAGAACGTTGGGGAAAGGAATTTGAGGTTAAGGAATGGAATGGAATTTTGTGGATTGGAATGTTATGCAATAGAATAAAATAGAATGTTTTAAGTGGAATGGAATGTTGTATAATGGAATTGAACGTTATGGTATGAAGTGGAATGTTTATTAATGGAACCGAATTTTGAAGAATGGAATGGAATGTAGGTAACAGAATGGGAATAATGTTTTGGAATGGAATTGAATGTTATGGAATGAAGTGGATTTTTGTGGACTGCAATGTAATGTAGTGGAAAGGAATAGAATGTTAGGGAAAGCAATGGGACATTAAGGAATGGAATGGAATATTATGGAATTGAATGTAATGCTTTGGAATGGAACTGAATGTTGGGGAAAGGAATAGAATTTTGGGGAAAGGAAAGAAAGGTTAAGGAATGAAATGCAATTTTGTGGTTTGGAATGGGATCTTATGCAATACAATGAAATAGAATGTTTGAAAAGGAAAGGAATATGGTGTAATCGAATGGAACGTTATGGGATGATGTGGAATGTAGAGTAGTAGAACCGAATTGTAATGAATTGAATGGAATGTTGTGGAATTGAATGGAATTTGGTGGAATGCAATGCAATGTTGTGGAAAAGAATAGAATGGTGAGGAAAGGAATGAAAGGCTAAGGAATGAAATGGAATTTTGTGGAATGGAATGGAATGTTATGCAATAGAATAAAATAGAATATTTTAAGTGGAATGGAAGGTTGTGTAATGGAATTGACCGTTATGGTATGAAGTGGAATGTTTATTAATGGAATTAAATTTTGAAGAATGGAATAGAATGGTAGGTAACAGTATGGGAATAATGTTTTGGAATGGAATTGAATGTTATGGAATGAAATGGAATGTTGTGGAATTGAATGGAATGTTATGGAATGGAATGGAATGATGTGGAATGCAATGAAATCTAGTGGAAAGGAATAGAATGTTAGGGAAAGCAATGGGACGTTAAGGAATGGAATGGAATTTTTTGGTTTGGAATGGAATCTTATGGATTGGAATGAAATAGAATGTTTTAAATGGAACAGACTGTTGTTGAATGGAAAGGAAAGTTATGATATGAAGTGCAATGTTGAATAATAGAACGGAATTTTGAAGAATGGAATATAATGTTACATAAAAATCGGAATAAAATATTCGAATGGAGTCGAATGTTATGGAATGGAAAGCTATGTTGTGGAATGGAAAGGAATGATGTGGAATATAACAGAATGTTGTGGAAAGGAATAGAGTGTTTGGAAAGGAATGGAAGTTAAAGGAATGGAATGGAACTTTACGGATTGGAATGGAATTTTATGGAATGGATGAAAGAGAATGTTCAAAATGGACTGGAATGTAGTATAATCGAATGGAATGCTATGGTGTGAAGTGCAATATTGATTAATAGAACCGAATTTTGAAGAATGGTATGGATTGTTTTGTAAAAGAATGGGAGTAATATGTTGGAATGGAATCGAATGGAATAAAAAGGAAAGGAACATTTTGGAATGGAATGGAAAGTTGTTGAATTGAATGGGATGCTGGGGAATGCAATGGAATGTGGGGGTAAGAATAGAATATTAGGGAAAGCAATGGGAGGTTAAGGAATGCCATGGAATTTTTTGTATTGGAATGGAATCTTATGCAAATAATGAAATAGAATGAATTGGAAAGGAATGTTGTGTAATTGAATGAGTGTTATACTATGAAGTGGAATATATATTTACAGGTCCAAATTTTAATGAATGGAATGGAATGTTATGCAACAGAACGGGAATAATGTGTTGGAATGGAATCGAATGTAATGGCATGGAGTGGAATATTTTGAAATACAATGGAAATTTATGGAATGGAATGGAATGCTGTGGAATGCAGTGGAATGGTGACGAAAAAATAGAATGTTATGGAATTGAATGGAATGTTATGGAATTGAATGCAAGGCTGTGGAATGAAATGGAATGTTGTGGAAAGGTTACAGAATGGAATGGCATTTTGTGGATTTGAATGGAATCTTACGCTATAGAAAGAAATAGAATGTTTGAAATGCAATGGGAAGCTGTGAAATGGAATGGAATGTTACGGTATGAAGTGGAAGGTTGATTAAAAGAGCAGAACATTAAAGAATGGAATGAAATGTTAGGTGAAAGAACGGGAAAAATGTGTTTGAATGGAATCGAAATTTATGGAAAGGAATGGAATATTTTTTAATTGAATGAAATGATATGGGCAGGAATGGAATACTGTGAAATGCAGTAAAATGTTGTAAAAGAAATAGAAAGTTGTGGAAAGGAATGGCGTGTGAAAGCATGCAATGGGAGTTTGTGGATTGGAATGGAATGTTATGCAATTGAATGAAATACAGTGTGTTATGGAATGGAATTTTATGGCATGAATTGGAATGTTGATTAAAAGAACCGGATTTTGAAGGACGGAATGCAATGTTAGGTAATAATCGGAATAACGTGTTCGAATGGAGTCGAAAGTTATAGAATGGAATGCTATCTTGTGAAATGGAACAGAATGCTATGGAACGGAATGCTATGTTGTGGAAAGGAATAGAGTGTTGGGAAATGAATGGAAGTTGAAGGAATGGAACTGAATTTTGTTTATTAGAATGGAATCTTACGTAAGAGATTGAAATAGAATGTTGGAAATGGAGTGGAATGTTGTATAATCTAATGGAAAGTTATGGTATGAAGTGCAATGTTTATTAATAGAATCGAATTTTGAAGAATGGAATGGGATGTTAGGTTACAGAACGGTAATAATGTGTTTCAATGGAAAAAATGTTACAGAATGGAATTCAATTATGTGGAGTTGAATGGAATGTTAAGAAATGGTATGGAATGCTGTGGAATACAATGGAATGTTGTGGAAAGGAAAAGAATGTTTCGGAACCGAATGGAAAGTTAAGGAGTATAATGGAATTTTGCCGACTAGAATGGAATCCTATGAAATAGAATGAAAAAGAGTGCTTGAAATGGAATGGAATGTTGTTTAATCGAATGGAATATGATGGTATGAAGTGCAATGTTAATAGAACGAATTTTGAAGAATGTTATGGAATGTTTTGTAAAAGAATGGGAATTATGTGTTGGAATGGAATCAAATGGAATGGAAAGGAATGGAATATTTTACAATGCAATGGAATATTCTGGAAAGAATAGAATGTTATGGAAAGCAATGGAATGTTAAGGAATGGAAGGGAATTTTGTGGATTGGAATGGATTCTTATGAAACTGAATGAAATAGAATGAATTGGAAAGGAATGTTGTGTAATAGAATGGAATGTTACGGTATAAAGGGTAATATTGTTTAATAGAACAGAATTTTAATGAATGGAAAGGAATGTTAGTTAACAGAACGGGAATAATGTGTTTAAATGAAATCAAATGTTATGGATTGGGATGGAATGTTGTGGAATTGAATGGAATATTACCGAATTAAATGGAATGATGTGGAATGCAGTGGAATGTTGTGGAAAGTAATAGAGTGTTGGGAAAGGCATGGAAGTTTGAGGAATGGAATGGAATTTTGTGGATTGGAATGGAATTTTATGGAATGGAATGAAATAGAATGTTTGAAATGGAGTATAATGTCGTATAATCGAATCGAATTTTATGGTATGAAGTGCTTTGTTGATTAATAGAACCGAATTTTGTAGAATGGAAAGGAATGTTGGGCCACAGAACGTGAATAATGTGTTTCAATGGAAACAAATATTACAGAAAGGAATTGAATGATGTGGAATTGAATGGAATGTTAAGGAATGGTATGGAATGCTGTGGAATGCAATGGAATGTTGTGGAAAGGAATAGAATGTTTCGGAAAGGAGTGGAAAATTAAGGAGTATAATGGAATTTTGTGGACTAGAATGGAATCCTATGGAATAGAATGAAAAAGAGTGTTTGAAATGGAATGAAATGTTGTGTAATCGAATGAAATGTTACTGCATGAAGTGCAATGTTAATAGATCCGAATTTGGAAGAATTGTATGGAATGCTTTGTAAAAGAATGGGAATAATATGTTGGAATGCAATCGAATGGAATTGAAAGGAAAGGAATATTTTGGAATGGATTGGAATGTTTTGCAATTGAATGGAATATTACGGAACAGAATGGAGTTCTGTGGAATGCAATGGAATGTTGTGGAAAGGAATAGAATGTTAGGGAGAGCAATGGAAGGTAAAGGAATGGAATGGAATTTTGTGGAATGGAATGGAATCTTATGAAACAGAGTGAAATAGAATGAATTGGAAAGGAATGTTGTGTAATTGAATGGAATGTTATGGTATAAACGGGAATGTTGATTAATATAACAGAATTTTAAAGAATCGAATGGAATGTTAGGTTATAGAATGGAAAAAATGTGTTTGAATGGAAACAAATGTAATGGAGTGGAATTGAATGATGTGGAATTCAATGGAATGATAAGGAATGTAATGGAATGCTGTGGACTGCAATGGAATGTTGTCTAAAGGAAAAGAAAGTTGGGGACAGGAATGAAAGGTTAAGGAGTGGAATGGAATTTTGTGTATTGGAACGGAATCGTATGCAGTAGAATGAAATAGAATGTTTGAAATGTAATGGAATGTTGGGTAATCAAATGGAATGTTATGGTATGAATGGGAATCATGATTAATAGAACAGAATTTTAATGAATGGCATGGAATATTTTGAAACAGAATGTGAATAATGTGTTGGAATGCAACCGAATGTTATGGAATGGAATGGAATATTTTGGAATGCAATGGAAAGTTAAGGAATTGAATTCAGTGCGATTTAATGGAAAGGAATTTTGGGGAAAGTTTGCGGAATGGATGGAATTTTGTGTATTGAAATGGAATCTTATGCAATAGAATGAAATAGAATGTTTGAAATTGAACGGGATGCTGTAAAATGGAATGGAATGCTTTGGTACGAAGTGGAATGTTGATTAATGGAACCGAATATTAAAGAATGGAATGGAATGTTAGGTGAAGGAATGGCATATTGTCTTTGAATGGAATAGAAAGTTACGGAATGACATGCAATGATGTGGAATTGAATGGAATGTTATGGACAGCAATGGAATGCCGTGGAACGAAATGGAATGTTGTGGAAAGCAATAGAAAGTTGGGGAAAGGAATGGAAGGTGAAGGAATGGAATGGAATTTTGTGGATTGAAATGGAATGTTATGCAATAGAAGGAAATAGAATGTTTTAAATGAAATGGAATGTTATTGAATGGAAAGGAATGTTCTTGTATGTAGTGGAATGTTGATTAATCGAACGGAATTTTGAAGAATGGAATGGAATGTAAGGTAATAATCAGAATAACGTGTTTGAATGGAGTCGAATGTTGTGGAATGGAATGCTATGTTGTGGAATGGAATGGGATGCTGTGGAATGGAATAGAATGTTGGGGTAAGGAAAGAAATGTGAAGTAATGGAATTCAATTTTGTGGATTGGTATGGAATCTTCTGCAATAGAATGAAATAAAAGATTGAAATAGAATGGGAAGCTGTGAAATGGAATTAAATGTTATGGTATGAAGTGGAATGTTGATTAATAGAACTGAATATTAAAGAATGAAATGAAATGTTAGGTGAAATACGGAAATAATGTGTTTGAAATGAAACGAAATTTATGGAATGGAATGCAATATTGTTGAATTGAATGGAAAGTTATGGATAGGAATGGAATGCTGTGGAATGCAATGAAATGTTGTGGAAAGCAAAAGAAAGTTGGGGAACGAAATGGAGGGTGTAGGAATGCAAAGGAATTTTGTGCATTGGAATGGAATGTTATGCAACTGAAGGAAATAGAATGTTGTGTTATGGAATGGAATGTTATGGTATGAAGTGGAATGTTGATTAATAGAACCAAATTTTGAAGAATGGAATGGGATTTTAGGTAATAATTGGCATAACGTGTTCGAATGGAGTTAAATGTTATGGAATGGAATGCTGTGGAATGGAATGGAATATTTTGGAAAGGAATAGAGTGTTGGGAAAGGAATGGAAGTTAAAGGAATGGAATGGAATTTTGTTGACTGGAATGGAATATTAAGGAATAGAATGAAATAAAATGTTTATAGTGGAGTGGAATGTTGTATAATCGAATTAAATGTTATGGTATGAATTGCAATATTGATTAATAGAACCGAATTTTGAAGAATGGAATGGAATGTTAGGTGAGAGAATGGGAATAATGTGTTTCAATGGAAACAAATGTTACATAGTGGAATTGAATGATGTGAAATTGAATGGAATGTTAAGTAAGGGAATTCAATTTTGTGGATTCGTATGGAATCTTCTGCAATAGAATGAAATAGAATGATTGAAATGGAATGGGGTGCTGTGAAATGAAATGGGATGTTATGGCATGAAGTGGAATGTTGATTAATAGAACCGAAATTTGAGGAATGGAATTTAATGTTAGGTAAAATTGGAATAAAGTTTTTAATTGATTCGAATGTTATGCAATGGAATGAAATGCTGTGGAATTGAATGGAATGGAAAGGAATATTGTTGGAAGCAATGGAATGTTGTAGAAAGGAATGGAATGTTGGGAAAGTAATGGAAGATTAAGGAATAGAATGGAATTTTGGGATTGGAATGGAATCTTAAACAATAGAATGGAATAGAATGGGCAGACATCCGGGAAGATAGCGGTGTGAGCAGGGCGGAAGAAATCTCCTCCCAACACTATATTTATCTACGAAAACACAGAAAATATATCTATTCCTAAAAGAGAGACGAGAATACACAGGAAAGCGCACAGCGTGCAGCTACATCCGAGAGGAATCGGCACACCAAGAGGAGGGTAAGATACGGAGCTGCGACCCAGGGTGACCCAAGCACTCCCCCAAACCAGCGTACCGGCGGGAGGAGAGGATTCAGAGCTGGGAGGGAGTGGAAGTACACCCCACGAAGTAGCCAGCCCTGGTGATCTTCGCGGGGAGAGCTGACCCACATTGAGCAGTGCAGCGGAGACTGGAGAGACAGAGGGGAAGGATCTGAGTGGGGAACGCACCAGGGTGCTTGCAGCCGTCTCCCGGGAAGGGAAAAAAAAAGCGTGCATTTCTTCAGCGGTCTTAAAGAGACAGAAGACCAGTGGAGGAGCCGGATCACCCCAGCACACTCAGCCCAGCAGGCTGGGAGTCCTGGGGAGTTTCAGACGCCTTAGCTTGTGATGGAGGAAACATAGCCATACTTAACACTTCTCACTGAAATCAACAGCATCCTATTCGTTCCCACCCATGCCAGAGTGATAAAGGGCCCTGCAGAGTGGCACAGTCACAGCTATGGAATAATGGGGCATTAGCGCCACCTAGAGCATTCCCACAGGACTTATATCCGGTGGGCAATTTTTTTGTTTTTTATTTTGTTTTTGTTTTTTCTTTTCTTTTTTTTCTTTTTATCTTTTCCCTTTCTTTTTTCTTCTCTTTTTTTCTTCCCTTTTTAAAGTATTAAAGAGCCCACCTGACACAGGTGACAACTATCAGTGACCAATTCAATAGCCATGAAAAGATAGAGGAATATGGTACAGAGCAAAATCAACCAGACAACCCCAGAGAGGGAGTCTAAAGGGATGGAAATGCACAGCCTCCCTGAAAAATAATTCAGAATAAAAGTCATAACCATGCTGATGGACCTACAGAGAAATGTGCAGAGCTGAGCGAGGAAGTGAGGGAACTGAGGAAAGACAATACAGAAATCAGACAAGCGATCGACGGGCTTAACAGCAGAATGGATGAGATGCAAGAGACTGTTAATGGAATAGAAAACAGAGAACAGGAGGACAGAGCAGCTGAAGCAGAGAGAGATAAAAGGATTTCTAGGAATGAAAGAATATTAAGAATACTGTGTGACCAATCCAAACGTAATATTATTCGCATTATTGGGGTACCAGAGGAAGAAGAGAGAGAAAAAGGGATAGAAAGTGTCTTTGAAGAAATAAATGCTGAAAACTTTCCCTCGCTGGGGAGGAAGTAGTCTCGCAGTCCACTGAAGCCCACAGACCTCCCAAAACAAGGGACCCAAGGAAGACAACACCAAGACACATAATCATTAAGATGGCAAAGATCAAAGATAAAGACAGGGTATTAAAGGCAGCTAGAGAGAGGAAAATGATCACCTGCAAAGGAAAACCCATCAGACTATCATCAGACTTCTCAACAGAAAACTTACAGGCCAGAAGAGAATGGCATGATATATTAAACATTATGAAACAGAAGGGACTCGAACCAAAAATATTGTATCCAGCACGATTATCATTTAAATATGATGGAGGGATTAAACAATTTACAGATAAACGAAAGTTGAGAGAGTTTGCCTCTCATAAACCACCAATACAGGATATCTTAAATGGACTGCTCTAGATGGAAGCACACCTAAGGCTAAGAAGATGTCACCAGAGAAAATAAAATCATAGCAAAGAAAGCAGACCATCCAAATACAAACTAAAGGCAAAGAATAAAACACCTATTATAGAAAGAATGGAGGAGGAGGAATAAGAAGGGAGAGAAAGAAAGAAACATCAGACTGTGTTTACAATAACTTAACAAAATGTTAAGTTAGATTTTTAGATAGTAAAGAAGCAACACTTGAACCCTTGGTAACCACGAATCTAAAGCCAGCAATGGCAATAAGTACATACCTATCAATAATCTCCCTAAACGTAAATGAACTGAATGCACCAATCAAGAGACACAGAGTAACAGAATGGATAAAAAAGCAAGACTCATCTGTATGCTGCATACCAGAAACTCACCTCAAATCCAAAGATATACACAGACTAAAGGTGAAGGGATGGAAAAAGATATTTCATACAAAGAACAAAGACAAAAAAGCAGGTGTTGCTGTCCTTGTATCAGACAAAATAGACTTCAAAATGAAGAAAGTAGCAAAAGATAAAGAAGGACATTACATAATGATAAAGGGGTCATTCCAACAAGAAGATATAACCATTATAAATATATATGCACCCAACACAGGAGCGCCAGCATATGTGAGACAAATACTAAGAGGATTAAAGGAGGAAATTGACAGCAATCCATTCATCTTAGGAGACTTCAAAACACCACTTACTCCAGAGGACAGATCAACCAGACAGAAAATAAGTAAAGAGACAGAGGCACTGAACAACACACTAGAACAGATGGACCTAACAGACATCTACAGACCTCTGCACCCAAAAGCAACAGGACACACATTCTTCTCAAGTGCACATGGAACATTTTCCAGAATAGACCACATACTAGGCCACAAAAAGAACCTCAGTAATTTCAAAAATATTGAAATCCTACCAACCAACTTCTCAGATCACCAAGGTATAAAACTAGAAATAAATTTTAGAAAGAAATCAAAAAGGCTCACAAATACATGGAGACTTAACAACACTCTCCTAATTAAACAATGGGTTAATGACCAAATCAAAACAGAAATCAAAGACTATATGGAGACTAATGACAACAACAACACAAAGCCACAACTTCTGTGGGATGCAGCAAAGGCAGTTTTAAGAGGAAAGTATATTGCAATCCAGGCCAATTTAAAGAAAGAAGAACATTCCCAAATGAATAGTCTAACGACACAATTACTGAAATTGGAAAAAGAAGAACAAATGAGGCCCAAAATCACCAGAAGGAGGGACATAATAAAGATTAGAGAAGAAATAAATAAAATTGAGAAGGATAAAACAATTGAAAAAATCAATAAAACCAAGAGCAGGTTCTTTGAAAAAACAAACAAAATAGATAAACCCCTAGCCAGACTCATTAAGAGAAAAAGAGAATCTACACACATAAACACAATCAGAAATGAGAAGGGAAAAATGACGACAGAACCCACAGAAATACAAAGAATCATAAGAGAATATTATGAGAATCTATATGCTAACAAGTTGGAAAACATAGAAGATACGGACAACTTCTTAGAGAAATACAACCTTCCAAGACTGACCAAGCAAGAAACAGAAAAACTAAACAGACCAATCACCAGTGACGAAATCGAATTGGTAATCAAAAAACTACCAAGAACAAAACCCTTGGGCCTGATGGATTCACCTCTGAATTCTACCAGACATATAGAGAAGAAATAACACCGATTCTCTTTAAAGTTTTCCAAAAAATAGAAGAGGAGGGAATACTTCCAAACTCATTCTATGAAGCCAGCATCGCTCTAATACCAAATCCGGGCAAAGACATCACCAAAAAAGAAAATTACAGACCAATATCCCTGATGAACGTAGATTCAGAAATACTCAACAATTTTAGCAAACCGAATTCAAAAATACATCAAGAGGATCATACTCCATGATCAAGTGGAATTCATTCCAGAGATACAAGGACGGAACAACATTCGAAAATCCATCAACATCATCCACCATATCAACAAAAAGAAGAACAAAAACCACATGATCATCTCCGTAGATGCTGAAAAAGCATTTGACAAAATTCAGCATCCATTCCTGAATAAAACTCTCAACAAAATGGGTATAGACGGCAAGTACCTCAACAACATAAAGGCTATATATGACAAACCTACAGCTAACATCATACTTAAGAGCGAGACACTGAAAGCTTTTCATCTAAGATCAGGAACAAGACAGGGATGGTCACTCTCTCCACTGTTATTCCACATAGTACTGGAGGTCCTAGCCACAGCAATCAGACAATACAAAGACATACAAGGCATCCAGATTGGTAAAGAAGAAGTCAAATTATCGCTATTTGCAGATGACATGATACTGTACATAAAAAACCCTGAAGATTCCATTCCAAAACTGCTAGAACTAATATCTGAATTCAGCAAATTTGCAGGATACAAAATTAACACACAGAAATCTGTTGCTCTCCTATACAATAATGATGAACTAACACAAAGAGAAATCAGAAAAAGAATTCCATTCACAATTGCATCAAAAAGAATAAAATACCTAGGAATAAACCTAACCAAGGAAGTGAAAGACCTGTACTCTGAAAACTACAAGACACTCCAAAGAGAAATTAAAGAGGACACTAACAAATGGAAATGGCATCCCATGCTCTTGGCTAGGAAGAATAATTATTGTGAAAATGGCTATACTACCTACAGCAATCTACAGATTCAATGCAATCCCTATCAAACTACCAACAGCTTTCTTCAATGAACTGGAACAAATAATTCTAAAATTCATGTGGAACCACAAAAGACCCTGAATAGCCAAACCAATCCTGAGAAGGAGGAATAAAACAGGGGGAATTACAGTCCCCGACTTCAAGCTCTACTACAAAGCCACAGTAAACAAGACCATTTGGTATTGGCACAAAAACAGACTCACAGACCTGTGGAACAGAATAGAAAATCCAAACATTAACCCAAACATATACAGTCAATTAATATTTCATAAAAGTGCCAGGGATATACAATGGGGAGATGACAGCCTCTTCAGCAGCTGGTGTTGGAAAAGGTGGACAGCTACATGTAAGAGAATGAAACTGGACTACTGTCTAGCCCCATACACAAAGGTAAACTCAAGGTGGATCAAAGACTTGAATGTAAGTCATGAAACCATAAAACTCTTAGAAAAAAACATAGGCAAAAATCTCTTGGAACTAAACATGAGCAACTTCTTCATGAACATATCTCCCCAGGCAAGGGAAACAAAAGCAAAAATGAACAAGTGGGACTATATCATGCTGCAAAGCTTCTGTACAGCAAAGGAAACCATCAGTAGAACAAAAAGACATCCTACAGTATGGGAGAATATATTCATAAAAAACATATCTGATAAAGGGTTGACATCCAAAATATATAAAGAACTCATGCACCTTAACAAACAGAAAGCAAATAATCCAATTAAGAAATGGGCAGAGGACATGAATAGACACTTCTCCAAAGAAGAAATTCAGATGGCCAACAGGCACATGAAAAGATGCTCCACATCGCTAATCATCAGAGAAATGCAGATTACAACCACAATGAGATATCACCTCACACCAGTGTGGATGGCCAACATCCAAAACACAAACAACAACAAATGTTGGCGAGGATGTGGAGAAAAGGGAACCCTCCTACACTGCTGGTGGGACTGCAAATTAGTTCAACCATTGTGGAAAGCAGTATGGAGGTGCCTCAAAAAACTCAAAATAGAAATACCATTTGACCCAGGAATTCCACTCCTAGGAATTTACCCTAAGAATGCAGCAGCCCAGTTTGAAAAAGACAGATGCACCCCTATGTTTATTGCAGCACTATTTACAATAGCCAAGAAATGGAAGCAACCTAATTGTCCATCAGTAGATGAATGGATAATGAAGAAGTGTTACATATAAACAGTGGAATATTATTCAGCCATTAGAAGAAAACAAATCCTACCGTATGCAACAACATGGATGGTGCTAGAGGGTATTATGCTCAGTGAAATAAGCCAAGCCGAAAAAGACAAGTATCAAATGATTTCACTCATATGTAGAGTATAAGAACAAAGAAAAAATACTGAAGTAACAAAACAGCAGCAGACTGACAAAACCCAAGAACGGACTAATAGTTATCAAAGGGAATGGGTCTGGGGAAAATGGGCGGGAAGGGAGGGATAAGAGGGAAATGGGGGCATTACAATTAGCAGGTGTAATGTTTGGAGGGCACATGGAGGGCAGTACAACTCAGAGAAGATAAGTAGTGTTTCTATAGCATCTCTCTGCACTGATGGACAGTGACTGTAATGGGGTTGGTGGGGGGAACCTGATGAAGGGGTAGTTTAATAATCGTAATATTGCACATGTAATTGTAAATTAATGATAATAAAATAAATTATATTAAAAAAAAGAATGGAATAGAATGTTTGAAATGTAATTTGATGCTGTGAAATGGAATTGAATGCTATTGTGTGAAGTGGAATGTTGATTAATAGAACAGAATATTAAAGAATGGAATGGAATGTTGGTAAGAAACGGGAATAATGTGTGTGAATATAAACAAAAGTTATGGAATGGAATGGAATGCTGTGGAATTGAATGACTTGTTTGGAATGGAATAGAATGTGCGGAATGCAATGGAATGTTCTCGAAATGTATAGAAGGTTTGGGAAAGGCATGGCAATTAAGGAATGGAATGGAATTTTCTGTATTGGAATGGAATCTTATGAAACAGAATGAAATAGAATGAATTGGAAAGGAATATTGTGTAATCGAATGGACTGTTATGGTACAAAGGGGAATGTTAATTAATAGAAGATAATTTTAATGAACGGAATGGAATGTTAGGTTACAGAACGCGAATAATGTGTTTGAATGTAATCAAATGTTACGGAATGGAATGAAATGTTGTGGAATTGAATGTAATGATACGAAATAGAATGGAATGCTGTGGAATGCAATGGAATTTTGTGAAAAATAATAGAACGCTGGGGAAGGGAATGGATATTTGAGGAACGGTATGGAATTTTGTGGATTGGAATGGAATCTTATGAAAGAGAATGAAATAGAATGTTTGAAACGGAATGTAATGTTGTGTAATAAAATGGAATGTTATCGTATGAAGGGGAATGTTGTTTAATAGAACAGAATTTTAATGAATGGATTGTAATGTTAGGTTACAGGAGAGGAGTAATGTGTTTGAATGGAAAAATATTACGGAATGGAATTGAGTTTGTGGAATTCAATGGAATGTTATGGAATGTAATGGAATGCTGTGGAATGCAATGGAATGTTGTGGAAAGGAATAGAAAGATGGGGACAGGAATGGAAGGTTAAGGAGTGGAATGGAATTTTGTGGATTGGAATGGAATCGTATGCAGTAATGATGTAGAATGTTTGAAATATAATGGAATGTTGTGTAATCAAATGGAATGTTATTGTATGAAAGGGAATGTTGATTAATAGAACAGAATGTTAATGAATGGCATGGAATATTTTTTAACAGAATGTGAATAATGTTCTGGAATGGAATCGAATGTTTTGGAATGGAATGGAATGTTATGAATGCAATGGAAAGTTATGGAATGAATGCAAGGCCGTTTAATGGAATGGAATGTTGGGGAAAGGTTCGGGAACGGAATAGAATTTTGTGTATTGGAATGGAATCTTATGCAATAGAATGAGATTTAATGTTTGAAAAGGAATGGGACGTTGTGAAATGGAATGGAATGTTATGGTATGAATTGGAATGTTGATTAATAGAACTGAATTTTAAAGAATGGAATGAAATGTTAAGTGAAAGAATGGGAATAATGTGTTTGAATGGAATCAATGTTATGCACTGGAATTGAATGTTCTGGTATTGAATGGAACGTTAAGGAATGGAATGGAATGCTGTGGATTGCAATGTCATGGTTTGGAAAGGAATAGAACGTTGGGGAAAGGAATGGGATGTCAAGGAATGGAATGGAATTTTGTGGAATGGAATGTTATGCAATAGAATAAAATAGAATGTTTTAAGTGGAATGGAATGTTGTGTAATGGAATTGAACGTTATGGTATGAAATGGAATGTTTATTAATGGAACCGAATTTTGACGAATGGAATGGAATG
>JAVSCE010020523.1:0-117860 GCA_032199065.1 Smutsia gigantea
CTCACTGAATAGATGAGTAAACTGGAGTTCTGGAAAGGGTAAAGAATTTTCTAATATTGCATAATTAGTAAATGACAAACCAGGACTTGAATCTGGATATTTGGCTTGGCTCCTACCCAATGGTTTATTCCATCACATATTATATATAGTCCAGTTATTAAAACAGGCAGAAATGGGACCTTTCTCTGAAAGCCATGCAAGAAAAATTGAAGGAGATTCTGGAAAATGTACAGAAGGGATTGTATGACATTTACAAGGGTGAAGGTTATACTCTTTCAGTGGATATCATATTGACTGATCTTTTAGAGTGAGGAAAAAATTTGAAGTTTTTCTGAATGTGATTAAAAATGACAATTGATGTCATTAAAATACCCTTCAAAATTCTTTTACAGATATTTGTGTAAAAGTTTGGCTTCATGGAACCAGGCCTTCCATAATGAGAGCTGCTGTTATTAGAATCATTGAACTCATTTATCATGAACTTAAACTGACTTAGAGTGACTTATGAAGAAATACAAAACCCAGCCTTTCAGTTTCTGTCTACCCTTTTAGTGTCTCCTAAACTGTATCTTTAACCTTAATATGAAAAAACAAAGCAAAATGTATTTGTTCCTGTGGTGATAAATCAGGTGGGCTAACATTTTGGGATGCACAACTAATGAAATAAAAGCTGAAAGAGAAACATTGGCTTCACAGGGATAAATAACTTATTTTAACTATTCCTGGCATATCTTAAGATATGAACTGGAGACCTGGTGATCCCCTCACTCACAAGTCCATAGAGGAGAGATGAGACAGGGAGGGATTGTGTTTTAACATGAACCCTGGGTCGGAGAAGGGGTTAGGGAATGACCAGAAACCTCTCCCAGTGTTGAACTGGGTGGGCCATACAGAGGCTCTTTTCTTTTCCCTGCTCCTTCCTTTTGTACTCTGAATTTCATACCTTCACCCCCTCACAAAGACTTCATTTCACTCCTTCATGGTGCATGTTCTCTATGTCACCATCCTCTCTCTCCCTATTTCCATTATTATACCAACATTCTTCAGAATCTCTCATCCTGAAAAGGAAATAATGCAAAGCCTCCCCTAGTACCTCCCTTTCTGTTCTCCTCTATTACATAACCTTTTTGAAGTTTAGTCTATGTGCATCAACTCTAATTCCTTATACACCATGTACTCTTCAAACTACTTCTAATCTGCCTTGTCCCCACTGCGTTACTGAAATTGTTCTTGTCAAAGATTTCCATGTCACCGACCTAATGGCCACTGCTTGCCTTCATCCTACGTCATCTTCAGCAATGATGCAGTTGCTGCCTACCCTCTTCATTTTGAATCACTCCTCTCTTGCCCTCCTAGACATCATGTACTTTTTTTAAAAAGTCTTCATAATCTCTTCCTTTTGGTATTATTTTCCTCTGACCTTCTGTCAGAGCCTTTCTTTCTCTCTTCTTTCTCTGCTCTCTTCTTTCCTACGCTCTCTCTTACACTTCTCTGTTCAGGTGATACTCAGGTTCATGGGCTTAAAGCCAACTATAGGCATGATTCTCAAGCATATTATCTCCTGCCTAACTGTCAGCCCTGACCTCCAGCTCCATTCGCATATCTGTCTCCTCTGCATCTTTTCTTAGATGTCTCAAGGCCATTTCAAACCTAGTATGTCCAAGATGGAAATTTTGGTTTCATAATCACTACTCAGAACTATGAATTCATCTGAAATCTTCCTATTTTTTAGTCTTGCTCATACCTGCAGTTATGAACCATGGTAATTATATATATATAATAATTTAGGCTCACAGCAAAATTGAGTAGAAGGAATAGAGATTTTTTCCATATACTCCCTATCCCACACATGCATGGCCTCTCCCATTATCAACAACCCCCCCACCAAGTGGTACATTGCAATCACTGAACCTATATTGACCATCATTATCACCCAGAGTCCAGAGCTTGCATTAGAGGTCGTTCTTTATGTTTTTCATTCTATGGGTGTGGACAAATGTATGATGACATATTTCCGCCACAATATCATCATACAGAGTAGTTTCACTGTCCTAAAAATCCTCTGTGCTCTGTCTACCATCTCTTTTTTCCCTTTCAGCCCCTAGCAACCACTGATCATTTTACCCTTTCCATAATTTTGTCTTTTCCAGAATGTCATATATTGGAATCATATAGTATATAGCTTTTTCATATTGACTTCTTTCACTTAGTAATATACATTTGAAGTTTCTCCATGTCTCTTGATGGCCTGATAGCTCATTTCACTTTATCACTCAGTAATATTCCATTGTCCGGATGTAGCAAAGTTTATTTACCCATTCATTTACTGAAGGGCATTTTGGTTTCTTCCAAGTTGTTGGCTATTATGAATAAAGCTGCTATAAAATCCATGTGCAGGTTTTTGTGTGGACATATGTTTTCAACTCCTTTGGGTAAGGAGTACAATTGCTCGATTATATCATATGGAAAGAATATGTTTGGTTTTGTAGGAAACTGCCAAACTATTTTCCAAAGTGTCTGTACCATTTTGCATTTCCACCAGCTAATGAATGAATGAGAGTTCATATAGCTCCACATATTTAGTGTTGTCAGTGTTCTTGAGTCTGGCCATTCAAATAGGTGTGTAGTAGTATCTCGTTGTTTTAATTTGTATTGACCTCATGACTTATGATATAGACCATCTTTTCCACAGTAATCTTTTAACAAAGTCATTCCCTCATTAAAAATCATCATTGACTCCCCATTGCTTTTTAAAAAAACAAACTTTACCATGGCCTTGATGGCTTGCATGATTTGGTACATGTAACAGGTAGCTTATCATGTATTAAGTATATGTTGTTATAACAAGTCATCACAAACTACATATACTTAAGATGCATTGATTAAAACAATACAAACTTATCTAGTAATTTTGTAAGTCACAAGTCCAAATATGTCTCACTGGGCTAAGATCAAAGTGTCAACAGGGCTGGGCTCCTTTGGAGGTTCCAGTGAAGGATCTTTTTTCTTGCTTTTTATGGTGTTGGCACAATTAAATTTCACATGGCTGTAGGACTGCTATTTCTATTTCCTTGTTGGTTGTCATCCTGGAGCCAATTTTAGCTTCTTGGGACTTCTCTCTAGACCTCATATACAGGACCTTGCATTTCAGAACCAGCAACAGGGCATCTTTTCCTTTTCTGACTGCCATTTCTCTGACCTTCCTTCCTTCACATCTCTCTTTGACCACAACGTGGAAGGTTCACCACTTTTAAGGACTTGAGTCCTTTTAAGATCCTTTGAGACCTTTTAAGTCCTTGAGATCAAATCGGGTCCACTTGTATAATCTAGGATAATTTCCTCATCTCAAGATTTGCACCCTTAATAACCTCTGTAAAATCCCTTTTGCATGGGTTCAGCTGCTCCGGAGGATCTAAGAATTTTTAGATCTGCCTACCACACATTTCATATTACCTTGATCTCCACCTTCCAGCCACAGTGGCCTCCTTTCTGTTCTCAAACTGGTATGTACTTCCCTATCTCAGATACCTTGAATTTGCTGGGCCTTACTCCTGGGATTTCTTCCTCTGACTCTTTACATGACTGTAGACTTAGTCAAGGTTGATTCTGAAAGTAGGGCCAACTGAACCCATCAGTACAGATTCAGTGAATTGAAGCTACAAGAATTTGGGGATGACAGACGCCATAGCAAGAGTTTGAGTCTGGACATAGCAAGACAAGCAGGATGGTAATAAAATTTCTCAAACCTTTGGGCTGTTGGTCCTTGGTCCTCAGGGACATTGGTGCAAGATGTATTAGAGGCAAGTTTGGCATTTATATTATTTTCTTCTCAAATACTAGATCTTTTATTTTAGCATAAAGAATTAGCAGGCTACTGATATTGAAACAGCATGATGCCAAGAAAGAAGGCCTTGCTCCTGAGAGAGGATGAAGGTACCAGTCATTTTACAGACAGAAGTTGGCTTTAAATTATATTTTTCTAAGTCCCTAAGTATTTCTTTTCCACATAATGATGAGCTCTTAAATGTCAGTCTTGATCTGTTTGCATGGAGGATTAGCAAATATATATTGCATAACTGTTAACTAGCATACCAGTTGAGCATGTAGAATAGAGCCAGTGGCTTGACAGCCCTCCTGTTCTGTTTAAACTTCACAGATACCCATCACCTGGCTTTTGGAGATGTAGTACTGCCCTTAGAAATGTCATTGCTATTTGCAACTTAACATTAGTTTAGGACTGGTGAATCAATTAATCAATCAAACTCTCTCTTTTAAAACAGTACAGTTTTTTTTAAGACAAATTTGCCTCAGGATGTGAAGTTTGATGTACTGAAGAAGAATAGTTTTTCACTATTTATATTCTGGGAAAGAGAAGCCTTGCATTTAATTCCACTGCTAGTTTAGGAAAACATTGTATCTCAGGATATTGCCTAGCATATTACAATGGAATGGGGCAGTCTAAAATGGGATAAGACCTGGAGTTAAGGAAATGGGATGCAAGTATAGAAAGGGATGAGGCATTTGGATGAATCTTAGCCTTTCTGGAAAATCTAGCTGTTGACAGCTTGCATTTGTTAAGGCTGATGAGTTGAGGATGGTGGCAGGAGAAAAGTGAATTGTGTGATCCTGAAAGTAGGATTCAGTGTGTTGACGGAGAATCCATGAGAAGACAGTGCTGACAGATAGACCTCTATAGTCATTGGAGGTCTGTAGGCAGAGTAGGCAATAAGACAATACCTTGCTTCTGAAGGTCTATAACACAGAAATGCACAGAAGGGTCCAGGTATGAGTAGTGTGATCAAAATGGAGACTGGGCTTGGGAATGAGACGAAGAGCCCTGAGTTCAAAACCAAACAACTGTCAGGTTGATTTGATGTTCAGTCACAGATCATTGAGCCAGAACTTCTTTAGTACATCCATTCTGATGTCACAGCAGGATTTATCATAGTGAGATTATTGAGTTTATAAATGGAGACAAAGGACAACAGCCACAGAGAAATTAAAAACAAAAATCCTATTCCAGAACATTCTCCAAAACTCATACCAATCTTGTTTTTCTTACTCATGTCTATCCCCCCTCTCCCCTCCAACTCAACTTTTTAACCCATCTCTGTCTCTTTCTTTACTTTTCTTTTGTTCATGGCAAAAGCTTTAGTGGCTGTAAGAGTATGGGGGCATAAGGAAAATGAAAAAGGGACCCTTCTTGTTTTTAATATTCCTTGGGGAAGTCCTGCCATTGATGTTTCTATACATTTTTTAAAGGGGATATGCTACAAATGGTCATCAAGTGAAGAAAGTCCTATTATCCAGTTGGGCAAACAGATACTGGGTTATCAGCCCCTGGTGTGATCAATTCATTTTCTTAAGGAAGGACGAGATATTTGCCATTTATAGAATCAACTGCAATGCCAGAGGTGCATTACAAAGAGTCTCCCACAATTATTTCTTTCTTCTCCTTC
This sequence comes from Smutsia gigantea, assembly GCA_032199065.1. Lineage (NCBI taxonomy): Eukaryota > Metazoa > Chordata > Mammalia > Pholidota > Manidae > Smutsia > Smutsia gigantea. The sequence continues at coordinate 5,460 of JAVSCE010020523.1, forward strand.
TTTAATCCTTTATTCAGCAGTAGGCTTTTTTTATTTTTCCTTTTCCTTATGATTTAAAAATTTGTACTGCATGCACAGGAGAGCTAAAATACAACCTTTTCTTGGTGTAGAGACTTGCCACCCAGCTGGCATTTTTATTACATGAACAGTTACCTGGGGAAGTGATTTACTGGTAAGAACAAAATCAGTCTGTCCTGTTATCTCCCCAGTGTTTCCGTAACAGACTCGTTAGGACACAGTATATGGAATTCAGAGGGGGCTGCCGGCTAGAATCTGGACATTCCCCAGCTGAAAGCCTGAACAAGGAAGACTGAAAACTCAAACCTCTCTATCTCTCTGTAGTAGATACAGTTGCTTATTAAGGTATGAATAATATTTTGCCTTAAGGTAAATAGGTAAAGGGATAATATATGTAATTCTTAGCCTCAGTTAATGCAACCTACATCAGTAACATCATATAATCATGGCTTGTCATATTGAACTATGTAAAACAGCAAAAAGTCTTTAAAAGTCTTGCTGTTTAAATCTTTGCATATAGTCTGTTGAAAGAGGACTGTCTCTGAATCCACACCTATTTTGATAACACAAGCTTTGCTACAAATAATTTTGACTTTCCTGCCTTATATTTCCCTACATTGAGGGACATGTTTGGATCCTCTGGGACACCCTAGTCCTGCCTTGCCAGTGAGTAAATTAGTGGACTCTGGATGATGCACTATTGCTTCAGGGGCTTGGGTATTGTTTCGCGTGTCATGTGGAGTGCTGTGAACTGTAACCATCTGGGACGCTGAATTCACCTTCCAACTGGTATTTCTTCCTTTCCTTCAAAAAAGAATTATTGTAAATGGTTTATGGCCCTCTTGGCCTTTCTTCACCCCACTACTTCCCATGGCCTTACGCAGTTACCCAGGGCCCTCTTGGTATCCCTGGGACTTCAGGATTGTTCACTTTTATGTATCTTTGAACCCTGTAATCTGGACCTTATATATCTTCCTCCATCAGTCTTTTCCTCTGTATTAGTTATCTATTGCCAAATAACACATAGCTCCGAATCTTAGTGGCTTAAAAATAACACACATCTATTAGCTCAATTTCTGTGTGTTAGGAATTTGGGAGTGGCTTGGCTGGGTGGGTGTTTCTGGTTCAGGATCTTTCATGAGGCTGTAGTCAAGCTGTTGATGGAGGCTGTCGTCATGTGAAGACTTGACAAGGGCTGGCGATCTATTTCCAAGTTGGTTTACTGACAGTGTCAGCAGGAGGCCTTTGAGAGGGCAGCTGGCTTTTCCCAGGGTGAGTGATGCCTATTGTCACTGAGTCTCAGAAGCCATAACACTGTCACTTCCTCCATATTCTCAAAGGAAGGAAAATTAAGCTTCATCCATTGAAGAGAGGAATTTCAAAGAATAGTGGGCATATTTTAAAACCATCACATCTCCCACACTCCACAACCTTCATTTCACCTGTCTCATGTCCTATGTGTTGATAATGAAACTGCTAACTAACCTAATAATTGAGAGTAGTTGTGTGAAAATATTCACCTCCTTTGTGCAACATAGTAAAAAGATTAAAAACAAGCATACAGCCAGTTCATACTGTGATTCTACCATTGACTAATTACATGACTTTAGGGAAGTTATTTAACCTTTATTGACCTCACTTTCATCAGCTGTTAGATGGGCATTTTGAATTCTACCTTGCAGGATGCAATGCAGAATTGAAGTCATGCACGTAAAGCAACTAAGAGTTTTATGTATAACAGGTTCACAATAATTGGTAGCTTTAATAACAATAACACTGATTATTACTGTAGCCATCACATTGTATTTGGGGACTTTTTATGACCTTGGTTATAACTCAAAGAATGTTCTAAATGGCGAGAATCACTGTGGCAGATGGGTATGAAACAACATTTATTATCAGAGCTCTTCTCAGTCCAAGGGCCTGCCTCCACGTCCTACTGAGCCAGTACCTCAGACACTGCTGTGTATCTTAGTGAAAATGTCGGTCAGGGTCGGCTCTTGGCTCGGAGCCCTGCTCTACCGCCTGTGAGCTGTGTGATCTCAGGCACTTTTCAGCTAGTTTGGTCATCCTTCCTAGTATATAAACTTAGGGATGCTTCGCTCTGTCTTGCAGCACAGTGTATCAGTTGTAGCAGAAACAAAAGAGTGCCTCAAAAACTGGTGCCTCATTCTTTCGTTGTAGTCAGTGGTTCTTAGTAGATTTACTTTATAATCCCCAGGAGTACTTAAAAAAATCCTGATGTCTGGTCCCAATCCCAGAGATTCTGTCTTAATTGGTTTAGAGGCCAGGTGGTACCTTCACCTCTGGGGTTTTAAAAGCTCCCAAGGTATTTCTAATGTGTTAAGAATATGCTGGTTTAGATTGATTATTTTCTCTCTTACAATGATAATTAGACCAAATGGTCTAAATGAATTATACCACAGTTAAAATAGTCTAAAAGTACTTACTTAAATCTTACTTTCCTCGCTTTTAATCTTTCATTTTTGTTTTTCCTCGTGATCAATCGTTTCATTTTTCTTGATACACGTTTGACCCATTTGTTCTGTAGTTTCCTAATTTTATTATTCTTGCTTTGCCCAAACCCCAGGACCTTTGTTCTGAGGCCATATATTCTACTTTTTAAAATACTAAGAAAGGAATAACTAAGTATAAGTCCATGGTATCGCTGTTAGATAGGTGATCCTTCCAGCAGGAGAGATGGCACCATGTTGCTTTGGCGGAAGTGCACAGGCATCCTGCTGCTCCGAGGGTACCACTGACGCCGGTGCCGTCGGCATACCAGGCTGTACGCTGGCAAGGGTGCCCTTAGCAGATGGAGCTGAGTGCGGGCAGTCAGGTGTGCAGGCTCTGTCTCTGAGCTGACTAATGGTTCTGATGGCATAAATTCAAGGCCGAAGCACTGGCTGCCCATGTCGAACTGAATGTCTGCAATTAAAGCTATGGGACCACTCCCTTTCTGCTGTAACTCAAATTTAATTAATTTTGAACTGAAACATGACCACGTGAGATGTATTTCGGGTTGGGCTGGTCAGGATCAGTGTCACGACGTCTCCACCCCTTGATTAGTCCCCACAAAAGACCCCTAAGAAGCCAATTTAAAGTGTCATCCAAAGTGGCATGTTGCTTTTGAATATTTTGATATGCATAGGGCACTTTCATATCCGTGTCCAATGAAGAGAATCTGTAGGTGTCCTCCTGGAAAATGCCAGAGACTTAATGTAGCATAGAACCAGCATGGGCATTCGGCACTCACCCACAACTCTGAGGTCGTTTGCCAGGGCTTTCAGAGCTATTTCAGCTAGGTCTTGACTGAGAATAAAGATACAGTTCAAGATGTACTTTTCAGATGGAAGATTTTTATCATACCTGTCTGTTTTTTTGTTCTCATAATTAGCTCTGTTGCTTAAGGTTCAGCCCTAACAGATCCAAGATCATGGATTTAGTTTCCTTGTGCGTTATTTAGCTTTATTTAATCGCATTGTCACAGGTTGTTCTTTTAATCCTACTAGGGGCCTTGCAGGTACCTTCTCTCTGGCAAAAAAAAAAAAAAAGTATATGTGGTTCCTTGTAGAGTTTGTGTGCCATATACTCTGCATTCCCTGCATTGGAACTCAGATTACTTAGCTAAATGTGTGCACACCCTTGCCTGATCTTGAGTAATGTTGGAACTGAGTTGGTATAAACTCTCTCTTATGTTGTTTTCCACATGTTTGCTTCCTTTTAGAGACTTCAAAAGTAAAAATATCCATGGGTATAGGATATTTTTGGATAATTATGACTGAGAAAAACCTGTCAGTAGGTCAACCAGATGTTGCCTAATAATGACTGGCATGGTTGACAGAGTTGAGAGTACAGAGGCAGGATGAAACTCTGCTTGCTGAAGTCAACACCCCCAGTACTGACATGTGCTGATGAATGTCTTGCAGCCTTTGCCTTTCTACTATTATATGGTCAGAAGCCAGAAAGAACTTTCCTAAGAGCAGTAAGGCTATGATTTCAGGGCCATATATGGTTCTTTAGAGCTTCCAGTTTAGCTTTTTAGGAAAACTGCTGTTATGTTGCTCTAGCTTTTATTAAAAGGAATTCTGTGTTTTGTCAATTACTTAATATATTATTGTTTTAAAAACATAGTTAATTAAATAGCAAAAGGGAGAAAAAAATATTGTCATTGCTTTCATTGAACAGCAGGTATTCTTCAAATGTAATGTGTTAATGCCATTTTTTAAGTCACTGGCAAATTCTGGCTCCTACCTATTTTGTGGTTTGCTTCCAAGGCCAGGCTCCTCAAAATCCCTGAACACAGCTATCAATTTTGACACAGTTATCTTTGTATTAGTAAGAAGAGAGTAGGCTATGTTTGACTAACAAACCCTAAAACATCAATAGCTTAACATCCACAAGTCTAGTTTTTACTCACACAAAGTCTGCTGTCTGTCCAGTGACTCTCCAGGGCAGCTCTCCTCAAGCGGTAACTTGGGGATATGCTCTGTTCTGTACAGTGGCTTTGTTATCTCAACATGTAGTTTCTAGGTCCCTGAGGCAAGAGAAAGAGAGAGACTTTCAGAGCTTATACCTATTCTTCTGCTTACAGTTCATAATTCAGAACTAACTGGGAAATGTGTGCGAGGAAGAGGAGGATGGAAGAGGACCTGGTAAATGCAGAGCATTTCCATTGCCATGCTGTCACCTCCTTCTCTTCCCTTCCCTCTCTGAGCTTCACCTTGTATTCGATTGCTTGCAGTTGTCTTCAAGCTGGGCTTCCTGGCTTCGGTCTCTGGCGCCTTCAGTACCTTCTAAACATTGCTGCCCAAGAAACCTTGTAACGGTACTTTCATCATATCGATTTTCTGTTGCAACATCCTCAACAGTCCCTCTCCTACCGTTAATTATAAACACAGTCTAAATTCCTCAGTGTGTGTCATGTAGGACTCTTCAGTTTGCCTCCATGTTATACCTGTAAGCTTATTGTGTATCTCTAATGTGAACACTCAAGTTGAATCCTCAACTCCAGCCATACTCATGGTCTCCTTTATAAGCCTTGTGCAGGTCTACCTATTCTTGGTTATTTTCACTGTGCTTTCCACCTCTATCCCTGAAGTGGTCCTACTCCAGGACCCCAAGGTGATTGCTCTGTGTCTGCTATATTCCCATTTCATCTAATGTTTGTGTCACTTAGTTGGCATGGGCATTGCTGACTGGTACCATTAGTTAACTCATGTGGGCATTTGTCTTATCTATTCTACTAAGTTATTTGCAGGACAGGAGCTACATCTATTCCTGCATATCTCCAGGATCTCAGAAAACTGCTAAAAACATAATAATGTATGGTAAGCTTTATTGAGAAGAACGGAAGTCTGACTGTTGATTAGGGATCCCTAATTTGATTTATGTGGTCCTTAAGCTCTGGTTTCATGCAGCAGAATTACTGTCTTGCAATTATCATGGGATTTATATTCTTATTTCTAGAGCATATTGACAGTGTAAGGTCTGTGGGTTAGGAGTGTTATGATGAATATTGTAATTCCTAATGATAACATCTTTGCTTGATTTTATATGAATGAAGTTGTAAAGTCTCTTCATTGATAACTCAGGAAAGTTCTTGACTCATGGTACTGAAAGTTTGGTACAGGATTCTGCTTTAAATAAATGTTTGAATACTGTGATTAAGAAGCAACTACACAGTTAAGACTGCCAAGCTTTGGATCAAGACAGTTTTGGGTTCAAATTATAGAACCTGGAACATGTGGCTGTGTGTTTTGGGGACTCAGCTGCTCTGAGCCATTTCATACCTTCTGTAAAGTAGTTATAGTATCTACCTCTATCACAGAACTGTTGAGATGAAGAAATGACATAAAGCACTTGGCACAGAGCCTTACAGATCATTATTGTTCAGAAATAATTACTTCTACCATTAATATTTATGCTATTTAAGAAAATACAAATGTCACTTTGAGTCTAAAGAGCAACACTGTTAGTTTTTTATCTTACTGGTGTTTCTTTGCAAAACAGAAGTAAGTGAAGGAATTAGATTCATAGAGAGTCTCCATCCAGAAGAATTTTAGCAGTAGGTGCTCAACGAAAGCTCACATGTTCGGGCTAATGCGTAGATAAGAAAGAGCCTCCTCCTTTGGGCCATTGAGTGGTTGCATGTTCCCTGCAGTGACTACAGCGTTGGCTGTGTTATGAGAGATATGGTTAATTAACTGTTAGGAAAGGCTGTAATGTAACAACCTTAACCACAGTTGTTCGTAGATTTAAGTAAAACCATAATGGTTATTGACAGACAGAGGGCAGCTCCATTTAGAACATCAAAATAAATAGTAAGGAAAAGTAATAAAAGGAAGACACTTTGGGTTCATGCCCAGTCTTGTTTTGTTATGCTTCCTAGAAGAGCAGCTGAATGAGAATTTAATATGTTGTGAATACTGCCAGTGTGCAGGGAAAAAATGGAATTTACAATTTTTTTGAATGACTGGGAAGCTTGTGAAATTGTATGTGCCATTCTGTTTTTTTTAAATTTTTTATTAAGGTATTATTTATATACACTCTTATGTAGGTTTCACATGAAAAAACAATGTGGTTACTACATTTAAACATATTATCAAATCCCCACCCATACTCCAATGCAGTCACTGTCCTTCAGTTTAGTAAGATGCCACAGATTCACTATTTGCCTTCTCTGTGCTACGCTCTCTTTCCCGTCACCACCCACACCATGTGTACTAAACATAATACCCCTCAATCCCCTACTCTCTCCCTCCCAACCCACCCTCTCACACCCCTCCCTCCCCTTTGGTATCCACTAGTTTCTTCTTGGAGTCTCTGAGTCTGCTGCTATTTTGTTCCTTCAGTTTTGCTGCATTGTTATACTCCACAAAGAAGGGAAATCATGTGGCACTTGTCTTTCTCTGCCTGGCTTATTTCACCGAGCATAATATCCTCCACCTCCATCCATGTTGTTGCAAATGGTAGGATTTGTTTCTTTCTTATGTCTGAATAGTATTCCATTGTGTATATATACCTCATCTTCTTTATCCATTCATCTACTGATGGACACTTAGGTTGCTTCCATATCTTGGCTATTGTAAATAGTGCTGCGATAAACATAGGGGTGCATATGTCTTTTTGAATCTGAGAAGTTGTATTCTTTGGGTAAATTCCAAGGAGTGGGATTCCAGGGTCAAATGGTAGTTCTATTTTTAGTTTTTTGAGGAACCTCCATATTGCTTTCCACAATGGTTGAACTAGCTTACATTCCCACCAGCAGTATAGGAGGGTTCCCTTTCTCTGCATCCTTGCCAGCATTTGTTGTTCTTAGTCTTTTCGATGCAAGCTGTCCTTACTGGTGTGAGGTCATATCTCACTGTGGTTTTAATTTGCATTTCCCTGATGATTAGCGATGTGGAGCATCTTTTCATGTGTCTGTTGGCCATCTGAATTTCTTCTTTGGAGAACTGTCTCTTCATATCCTCTGCCTATTTTTTAATCAGGTTATTTACTTTTTGGGTGTCGAGGCGTGGAAGTTCTTTATATATTTTGGATGTTAACCCCTTGTTGGATATGTCATTTACAAATATATTCTCCCATACTGTAGGATGCCTTTATGTTCTGTTGATGGTGTCCTTTGCCATATAGAAATTTTTTGTTTGATGTAGTCCCATAAGTTCATTTTTGCTTCTGCTTCCCTTGCTCGAGGAGAGGCGTTCAGGAAGAAGTTGCTCACCCTTATATTCAGGAGATTTTTGCCTATGTTGTCTTCTAAAAGTTTTATGGTTTCATGACTTACATTCAGGTCCTTGATCCATTTCGAGTTTACTTTTGTGTATGGGGTTAAACAATAATCCAGTTTCATTCTCTTGCATGTAGCTGTCCAGTTTTGCCAACACCAGTGGTTGAAGAGGCTGTCATTTCCCCATCGTATGTCCATGGCTCCCTTATCAAATATTAATTGACCATGTATGGTTGGGTTTATATCAGGGCTCTCTAGTCAGTTCCATTGGTCTATGGGTCTGTTCTTGTGCCAGTACCAAATTGTCTTGACTACTGTGGCTTTGTAGTAGAGCTTGAAGTTGGGAAGCATAATTCCACCAGCTTTATTCTTCCTTCTCAGGATTGCTCTGGCTATTTGGGGTCTTTTGTGGTTCCATATGAATTTTAGAACGATTTGCTCTAGTTTGTTGAAGAATGCTGTTGGTATTTTGATTGGAATTGCATTGAATCTATAGATTGCTTTAGGCAGGATGGCCATTTTGACAATATAAATTCTTCTTATCCATGAGCACTGGATGTGTTTCCATTTATTGGTATCTTCTTTAATTTCTCTCATGAGTGTCTTATAGTTTTCAGAGTATAGGTCTTTCACTTAGTTGGTTAGGTTTATTCCTAGGTATTTTATTCTTTTTGATGCAACTGTGAATGGAACTGTTTTCCTGATTTCTTTCTCTGCTAGTTCATTGTTAGTGTATAGGAATGCCACAGATTTCTGCATATTAATTTTTTATCCCGCAACTTTGCTGAATTGAGATATTAGATCTAGTAGTTTTGGAGTGGATTCTTTAGGGTTTTTTATGTACAATATTATGTCATCTGCAAACAGGGACTGTTTAACTTCTTCCTTGCCAATCTGTATGCCTTTTATTTCTTTGTGTTATCTGATTGCCATGGCTAGGACCTCCAGTACTATGTTAAATAGAAGTGGGGAGAGTGGACATCCTTGTCTTGTTCCTGATCTTAAAGGAAAATCTTTCAGCTTCTCACTGTTAAGTATAATGTTGACTGTGGGTTTGTCATATATAGCCTTTATTATGTTGAGGTACTTGCCCTCTATACCCATTTTTTTGAGAGTTTTTATCATGAATGGATGTTGAATTTTGTCAAATGCTTTTTCAGCATTTATGGAGATGATCATGTGGTTTCTGTCCTTTTTGGTAATGTGATGGATGATGTTGATGGATTATTGAACATTGTACCATCCTTGCATCCCTGGAATAAATCCTACTTGATCATGATGGCTGATTTTTTAGTGTATTTTTGAATTCAGTTTGCTAATATTTTGTTGAGTATTTTTGCATCTATGTTCATCAGGGATATTGGTCTGTAATTTTCTTTTTTTGCAGTGTCTTTGCTTGGTTTTGGTATTAGAGTGATGCTGGTCTCATAGAATGAGTTTGGAAGTATTCCCTCTTCTACTCTTTGAAAAATTTAAGGAGGATGAGTATTAGGTCTTCACTAAATGTTTGATAAAATTGAGTGGTGAAGTCATCTGGTTCAGGCATTTTGTTCTTAGGTTGGTTTTTGATTACCAGTTCCATTTCATTGCTAGTAATTGGTCTGTTCAGATTTTCTGTTTCTTTCTGGGTCAGCCTTGGAAGGTTGTATTTTTCTAGAAAGTTGTCCATTTCCTCTAGGTTATCCAGTTTGTTAGCATATAATTTTTCATAGTATTCTCTAATAATTCTTTGTATTTCTCTGGTCTGTAGTGATTTTTCCTTTCTCATTTCTGATCCTGTTTATGTGAATAGACTCTTTTTCTCTTCATAACTCTGGCTACGGGCTTATCTATTTTGTTTATTTTCTCAAAGGACCAGCTCTTCCTTTCACTGAATCTTTCTATTGTTTTATTCTTCTCAATTTTATTTATTTCTGCTCTATTCTTTATTATGTCCCTCCTTCTACTGACTTTGGGTCTCATTTGTTCTTCTTTTTGTAGTTTCATTAATTGTGAGTTTAGACTGTTCATGTGGGATTGTTCTTCTTTCTTGAGGTAGGCCTGTATTGCTATATATTTCCCTTTTAGCATGGCCTTCACTGCGTCCCACAGATTTTGTGATGTTGAATTATTGTTGTCATTTGTCTCCATATATTGCTTGATCTCTGTTTTTATTTGGTCATTGATCCATTGATTATTTAGGAGCATGTTATTAAGCCTCCAAGTGTTTGTGGGATTTTTCATTTTTTTTGAGTAATTTATTTCTAGTTTCATAACTTTGTGATATGAAAAGCTGGTTTGTACAATTTCAATCTTTTTAAATTTACTGAGGCTCTTTTTGTGGCCTCAGATATGATCTATTCTTGAATATGTTCCATGTGCACTTGAGAAGAATGTGTATTCTGCTGCTTTTGGGTTAGAGTTCTGTACATGTACTTTAGGGCCACCTGTTCTAATGTGTTGTCAGTGCCTCTGTCTCCTTACTTATTTTCTGTCTGGTTGATATGTCCTTCAGAGTGAGTGGAGTGTTGAAGTCTCCTTGAATGAATGCATTGCATTCTATTTCCCCTTTTAATTCTGTTAGTATTTGTTTCACATATTTAGGTGCTCCTGTGTTTGGTGCATAGATATTTATAATAATTATATCTTCTTATTGGATTGACCTTTTTATCATTATGTAATGTCCTTCTTTGTCTCTTGTGACTTTCTTTGTTTTGAAGTTTATTTTGTCTGATACAAGTACTGCAACTCCTGCTTTTTTCTGCCTATTAGTTGCATGAAATATCTTTTTTCATTCCTTCACTTTTAGTCTGTGTATGTCTTTGGGTTTAAAGTGAGTGTCTTATAGGCAGCATATAGATGGGTCTTGTTTTTTATCCATTCAGTGACTCTGTTTTTTGATTGGTGCATTCAGTCCATTTACATTTAGGGTGATTATCGATAGGTATGTAGTTATTGCCATTGAAGGGTTTAGATTCATTGTTACCAAATGTTCAAGGTTAACATCCTTACTATCAAACAGTCTAACATAAATCACTTAACATGCTATTACAAACACAATCTAAAGGTTCTTTTTTTTTTCTCTTCCTTTTTCTTCCTCCTCCATTCTTTATATATTAGGTATCATATTCTGTAGTTTTTGTCTATCCCGTGATTGACTTTGGGGATAGTTCATTTAATTTGCATTTGCTTAGTAATTAGCTGGTCTACTTCCTTTACTGTGGTTTTAGTACCTCTGGTGACGGCTATTAAACCTTAGGAACACTTCCATCTATAGCAGTCCCTCCAAAATACACTGTAGAGATGATTTGTGGGAGGTAAATTCTCTCAGCTTTTGCTTATCTGGAAATTGTTTAATCCCTCCTTAAAATTTAAATGATAATCATGCTGGATAAAGTATTCTTGCTTCAAGGCTCTTCTGCCTCATTGCATTAAATACATCATGCCACTCCCTTCTGGCCTGTAAGGTTTCTGCTAAGAAGTGTGATGATAGCCTGATGGACTTTCCTTTGTATGTGATCTTATTTCTCTCTCTGGCTGCTTTTAATAGTCTGTCGTTATCCTTGATTTTTGCCATTTTAATTACTCTATGTCTTGGTGTAGTCTTCCCTGGGTCCCTTGTGTTGGGAGTTCTATGCATCTCCATGGCCTGAGAGACTATCTCCTTCCCCAAATTGGGGAAGTTTTCAGCAATTACCTCCTCAGAGACACTTTCTATCCCTTTTTCTCTTTCTTCTTCCTCTGGTACCCCTATAATGTGAGTATTGCTCCCTTTGGATTGATCACACAGTTCTCTCAATATTCTTTTATTCTTAGAGATTCTTTTTTCTCTCTGTGCCTCAGCTTCTCTGTATTCCTCTTCTCTAGTTTCTATTTCATTTATCATCTCCTCCACTGTATGTAATCTGTTTTTAATACCCTCCATTATGCTCTTCAACGATTGGATCTCTGACCGGAATTCATTCCTGATTTCTTGAATATCTTTCTGTACCTCCATGAGCATGTTAATGATTTTTATTTTGAACTCCATTTCAGGAAGAGTCATGAGGTCGATGTCATTTAAATCTTTCTCAGTAATTGTATTAATAATTTTACTTTGAACCAGGTTCCTTTGGCATCTCATATTTGTATATGACGTCCTCTAGTGCCCAGAACCTCTACTCTCTGGAGCTGCTCAGTCCCTGAAGCAATGTTGGGGGTCACAGGGGATTGGTATTGGTGCCTGGGGGCAGGAAAGAGCTGTTCCCTGTTTCCCGGCTGCTATGCCTGACTCTCCTGCCTGAACCAGTGGGCTGAACACACAGGTATAAGCCTTTATGCTTTTTGTTTGTAGTTTCTGTAGACAGATGTTTCCTCTGGTTGGCCTAACTCCACAGTAAGGTTTGCCAGTTTGCGATCCAGGTGGGGCTGGCTGGGAGAAAGGTGCAGTAGTCTGTGTGTCACAGAGGGCATCCTTGGAGCTGTGTAGCCAGCCAGGGAGCTGGAGCACCTGAAGATCATGAAAGCTCCCAACCTGTTTGGCAGAGTGCACTTGGACAATTTCGTGTACTTGTCCTTTCTCCTGAGCAGTAAGCTCTGTGTACTCCTTGCCCCTTTAACAGCCCTCTGGCTAAGGTCTTCTTTGTTAGGACTGCGCGCCTTTCTTTTGTCACAGAGCAGCTGAATATGGATCCCTGCTTTCCACAAGCATCGGGAATCTGTCTTTCCAGGAATTCTGTGTGTCTTAGCTTTCCAACCCCCTACTCATTTGTGTACCATGCAAGCACCATGAGATGTAGGTTTGTGCTTCCAGAGCAGATCTCCGGAGTTAGGTATTGAGCAGTCCCAGGCTTCCACTCCCTTCCTGCTCTGTTTGTCTTCCTCCCACCAGTGAGCTGGGGTGGGGGAAGAGCTTGGGTCCTGCTTGGCCACAGCTTTGGTATGTTACCCTGTTCCTTGAGGTCTGCTCTTTTCTCCAGGTATATGCAGTCTGGCACAGTCCTCTTTCCTGTTGCTCTTTCGGGAGTAGTTGTATTAATTATATTTTTGTATTATATGTGGTTTTAGGAGGAAGCCTCTGTCTCACCTCTCACGCCGCCATCTTTAGTCCTCTCTGTATCGAGTGTGCCATTCTGTTTTATACATTTTTATGAACTTGATACCTTGTTTCAATGGTGGGGTTTGAAGCTGCTGTGAGCAGGACTTAGAACTGCATTGTATTCTAAAAGTTTTAACAGATTTAGCTGTTTCTAGGGACAGAAGACTTAGCAAGTACACAAAGCAAAATGTGGTAGGATTTGATACCAAATCCAAAATGCATGTTCACAGAAAGGGGAAAAATGAAATAAAGGGACAATGAGAGTGTGTGTTACAATGATTTTTTCATTTAGTTTCCCCAACCTTCTACTTTGTCTTTCCTGACCTTTGAAAACCTAGTGGCTAGCAAGAACTCCCAAGGATTTCTTAAGCCACATTTCTTTACGTATATAAACATAATAGTGAGGGAATTATTCAAACCACTAGTACCTGAGCAGCTTTCACTATTTAAGCTTCAAACTGGAAAAAAAATTTAAGTATTAAAATCCATACAGGTATATGGATAATAAGAAAATGTTTTTGATCTCTGGGTTAGATTTGGATGCAAAAATGGAATGAATTTTCTTGCATTTTTGGTAGTGTTACCAGGCAATATATTGTGGAATTCCTTGGTTCTTATCTTCTCAATGGAAATCATTCAGTGGAGAGACCAACTAGAGAGTTAAAGCCACAGGGGGGTTTTATTTAGCACACCTTAATGGCGGGTAACACTGTGAGTCATGACAGCAAATATGTTATGGTAGAGTTTGTTCTCCTAGATTCTTGACCCAGCCAAAACAAAGAACTGAAAGGTAGAGACACAGTAATAAAGCAGAGTGGAGATTTTATTTGAACACACTCCTAGGGAGGAGGGGGCCAGAGTCAATGTAGACAAAGGCCCTGACCTTTTAGCAGAGGCTCTATTTATCATGTCCTAGCCAGGAGGTACCTCTTTGACTGACAGGGTGAGATCATTTGATTGACAGCTCTAGTTATTCACCCATTCCTCTTGTGCATGTCTTTTCTCAAAATGCTGGGGTGGAGGGTGGGATGAGGGGTGAGGGGGTGGGAAGGGGGGAGCAAAACCACAATTTTATTTTAATAACATTAGATGAGGGGTGGTTTGGGCATTTCTTAGTTTTGTTCAATTGCACCTACATTGTGATCTGATTGGGACCAGTTTGGCCTGGTCCCTATAGGCAGCAAGTAATCTTCCTGCAAAGCCTTTGTTTTCTCATGTGGGACCAGCCTAACCAGGTAGTTTTTCCTTGAACCTTATATCCCCCTTCCCTGGATGCTCATGTCTGACTTTCTACCTAATAGCAGGATCTAAAATTACTTACCTAAGGTTAGAACTTCCTATTTTCTAGATCCAGAATATAGGCAAGAATACAAGATTTGGAATAAAAAGAAAAGGTTGTAAACTGAATTCAAAAAGTCAGTAAATTGAGAATGATTGTGGGGCTTGAAATAGGAAAGCTGGATTTATTTTCTTTAAAAGATTTCCTCATTGCTTCCTTTGGGACAGAGTTAAGTGCCCTCTCATAGGTAAATGGTGAGGGAATCTTAGCAGTTTTCTGTCTTCCTACTTCCTAACTAATTCTGGCTCTAGTGCAAGCACTGGTAGGTGACGGTTCATAATAAAGGCAGTAGGCATTGATGAAAGAGGCACTGAGCTAGGCTCAGAGCCAGAGCTACCCCCTGGCCCCAGGCCACTTAAAGGAACTATAATTCAAGTGAAAAACAATGTTCATGCCATATAAAAGCACAGTTTTAAGAGAGGTTCTCTAGTTCCCATTCCGTGTCCCTACCACATCTTGCCCCACCTCTTTAGAAATTCTGTAATTGGCATTACATTTTTTGGGTCTTAGTCAGTTACTGGTTAGAATCTGCCAAGAATAAGCCAGAAGACAGTATCTAGAGTTCGAATGTGATAGAATCTAGGCAGGGGTCAATATGGGAACAGAGGCAGGGTGTCTTATCAAAACAAGCTGGCTCATTGGGAAGTAGGGGCAAAACGAGGAAGGGGTAGGTGTCAGGTGATGTAGAGGCAAGGAAAAGAAAAGAAAAATCAAGCAGCCCAGTCTGGCACTAGGTCCTGAGCATGTTCAGGGGGAAGGCAGAGAACAATCATGCCCTTTTTGATTATGTGTCTCAGGGCTTCTCAGTATCTCACTCCAGTCTTTAAAAGAACAAAATGAACAAAGGTATTCCTGGGGGAAGCACAGGCTTATGCAGGGAACCTAATAAGAATAGATCCCTAGAGTGCAGATGTCACAGAACGGGTGCTCGGAGATTATTACCCTTTGCCTCTGTCTGTGCCCTGAGACCTCTCTTCTCTCTCCTCTCCTCTTCCTACTTTTCTCTTTGCTCTTTCTTCTCTCCTGATTCTGCTTTCTTGTCCTCATTTGTATGTCTTCTCACCTAACAGCAACTCTGGCCTTTCTTGACTCTGCTAAAATTAAACATTGCTAGGGTTGAATATATGATTGATTTTTTTTTTTTGGATTCCTAATAGGTCCCAGATTTCAATCATGGCTGCAGATGGGGTGAAGCTTCATATTTCTAAACTTTGTCCTGCATGAGTATATATGTATATGAGAACATATCCACATTATATTCGTGGTCAAGGTCATGCTAAGGTATTATTGGAAAAACTAGGTTAAATAAGGATTACATAGTACATAGGCAGAGGCATTTTAAATTGAAACAGTGACTTTTAGAAACATATAGTGACTTTTGGAAAATACCTGGTTTTCCTAAGGCTTTGAAAACTAAATTAAAAACAAAGACATCTTCCAAATGTTCTTTGTCTCACTTTCATTTTTTTCTTAGGAGATTTAGTGATATGACTATCATCTTTTGTTGCTTTGTTTAATCTAATATGTGTTTAATTTTCTGCTTTACTAGTTTGAGTTTCATTTTCATTCCCAATAAGTTTTCAGAGCGGAATTCATAGGAATACACACTGCAACTGCTGTATGGCTAATCTTCCCGCCCATCCAGATCTTTCCCTGAAGACATAACACTAAGGAAAATGCTACATATTTCTTCTGGAAGAAGGTGGATGTTTATTACATATTCCACTTAGTAACACCACTCCCTTAAGAGACTGAGGGCATGGTCTCAATTTATCTTAAACATGGCTCAGGCCTGCTTGATGTAACCTTTGGGATTTAACACATCAGCCAAGGAGCCACACACCACAAATCTGCAGGCACATGACCCTCAAAAACAGTGAAGGGTTTATACTATACATAAAAGTCTGAAAGTAATTTTTTTTTTCTTTAAGGGCCCTTTGGTTCCATAGGCTATCCTAGCTGTGATGGTCTCTGTCTCTGAGCCAGTGCTTGGCTGATTCTTTTTATTACTCTTTACCCCCAGTAAGTATGTTTATCCCGCTGTTGTGCCCCAGGCACTGCAATAGACTAATGAGACTATCTCAGCATTCATGAGTCCAGTGATGTTTTTGTTCCTTTGCACTGTGTGTTGGGATTAGAATATTCTTATTTTACTGTTTTAAAGCTTTCTGTTATTTTGTCATATTATTGTTTAACTACCTTTCATATAGTCTAATAATTAAATCAGATGTTAGAAATATATATGTGTGTACATATATATAATACATACACACACACAAGGGATCAGCAGAGGCTTAAAATAACCCATTTTGGTAGTTTTGATCACACTTGTGGTATCATTTAAATGCTACTGAATGATTTGCAATTGGCTGGTTAACATTTTCCCTGTGTTTCCTGCTATTTACTTACTTTTTTTCCTTTAAATCAGTGATTAAAAAGCAAATGTAACAAAATGGACAGTGATAATTCAGAGTGTGATGGAAATCCAAGAGAAGGATCTGAGTCTATTTTTCAGGTATAGTGTGTTGGGACAGTTTTGTAACTGTTAGGTTCATTCATGATCCCTCCTAATTTCTCCGGCTTCTCAACCTGCTCTTCTACTGATTTTCCACATGAAACTTCTTCCACTTCCATCTTCCCACCACTGGACTTTCCATAATTTGGCTCTTCTGCTTGGGACACCCTTTCCTATCCTCATTACCTTATAAATGCCTCAATCTTGGGGCTTGATATCACAATGTCCAGAAAGCCTTTGGCAACCACCAGTGATAGGTTCTCCTTACACACTAAGTTGTCCTTCATGCACTAAGATGACTACAGTTTCACAGTTATTTATGTGATCCTCTGGCTATTGTCCTTCTCTCTGCTGGAATGTAAGCTGAATGAAGACAGGAGTAGTGGTTGTTTTTGCTTCTCCAGCAAGCTCCTAACACTGAATATTATATACTTGTTGAATGAATAAATGAATGAATGGATGAACACAACAGTTAAAAGAGTTTATAATATTATTATTTTTTTTGTTTTTAAGACATAGGACCTTGTTGGTCTAGTACGTTCACTTGAACAAGTATCTCTGGGTAGAAACAAAGCAAATGATATGGATTGGTATATTCCAGGATAAATCTGGTTCAGAGATGAAACATGAAGTTTAATAGAAAGGGTCTTTAAATTCTAAACAGAGAAATAAACAACAAAGTTTCTATTCATGCTACTCATATGTAGACATGTGTGTGAGTTTATACATACATGTATTTATTTAATGAGCATGTAGAATTATTTTTAAAAACAAGTATGTTCTATGAACCTTAACAAACAGAAAGCAAATAATCCAATTAAGAAATGGGCAGAGGACATGAATAGACACTTCTCCAAAGAAGAAATTCAGATGGCCAACAGGCACATGAAAAGATGCTCCACATCGCTAATCATCAGAGAAATGCAGATTAAAACCACAATGAGATATCACCTCACACCAGTGAGGATGGCCAACATCCAAAACACAAACAACAACAAATGTTGGCGAGGATGTGGAGAAAAGGGAACCCTCCTACACTGCTGGTGGGACTGCAAATTAGTTCAACCATTGTGGAAAGCAGTATGGAGGTTCCTCAAAAAACTCAAAATAGAAACACCATTTGACCCAGGAATTCCACTCCTAGGAATTTACCCTAAGAATGCAGCAGCCCAATTTGAAAAAGACAGATGCACCCCTATGTTTATTGCAGCCCTATTTACAATAGCCAAGAAATGGAAGCAACCTAAGTGTCCATCAGTAGATGAATGGATAAAGAAGAGTGGTACATATACACAATGGAATATTATTCAGCCATAAGAAGAAAACAAATCCTACCATTTGCAACAACATGGATGGAGCTAGAGGGTATTATGCTCAGTGAAATAAGCCAAGCCAAAAAAGACAAGTATCAAATGATTTCACTCATATGTGGAGTATAAGAACAAAGAAAAATACTGAAGGAACAAAACAGCAGCAGACTCACAGAACCCAAGAACGGACTAATAATTACCAAAGGGAAAGGGACTGGGGAAAATGGGCGGGAAGGGAGGGATAAGAGGGAAAAAGGGGCATTACGATTAGCAGATGTAATGTTGGGGGGGCACGGGGAGGGCAGTATAACTCAGAGAAGACAAGTAGTGATTCTATAGCATCTCACTACGCTGATGGACAGTGACTGTAATGGGGTTGGTGGGGGGGACCTGATGAAGGGGTAGTTCAATAATTGTAATATTGCACATATAATTGTAAATTAATGATAATAAAATTATATTAAAAAAACAAGTATGTTCTGTGTATAGGTAGTCTACTGAATGTTAAAGATACAAACAACTTACGTTTTTGAATAGTTTCTGCAGTAGGTACTTCTACATGATTTATCACATTTATTTCCTGTGGCAGTTCTATTAGTATAAACTCAGAGAGATTCAATAACTTTCCGAATGTGACAAAGCTTGTAAGTGGCCCAATTGGGAATTGTTCTTTTGGTGGTCTTATGAATACACCTTGTAGTCCTCCAATTATGGAGGAGTTTAATTGACTGGGGTGCATAATTGGTTAGGGTTTTCAACCACTCTGCTCTAAAATCTATTGCATGTCTGTACCCAGGCCACACTCTCCAAGGGTCTACTAATCAGTGACAGAGCATAGCAGAGATTCTAAAGTAAAACTATTCCTGGGACATGTGGGCTTCTTCATTGGCTGACTTTGGCTTGAGGACTCGCCAGTGGCCTTATTAAACCTTCCTTAGACTATGCAGTCTAGGAAGCTTCCACCCAAACTTCCATCCTTATTTCTGCATCAGACTTGGTGTCTGATGGCTTTTCCAGTCTTCCTCCCCTGATCAAAATTCTTACAAGCTTATACTGTGTTGGCATATGCGTCCCAGAATCCAGACTAATGCATCCTTCCATTGAGGAGCCCTTGAAAAGGGAAAGGTATAGCATATGCACAGACATTTGGAAGAAGGCAGTGAGGGTGCACCCGAGGCAGAATTTTATTTTCCAGGGGTGGGGGGCTTCAAGAAGGAGTTAGAATTCTGCATTTTCCTTGAAGAATTGGCACCTGCCTAGCTGAGTGGCAGAGGCAAGAGGAAACAGTATGGGAAAGGGAAGAGACATAACAAAACCTATATTTGGTAGATGAGGAGTCATACCCTTTGATTAGAGCATAAGTGAGTGTGGCAGGGAAAACATGGGTTGAAAAAGAAAAGTGAAGCCCATGTTGATTAAACTCAGGATTGATATATAATAGGGATTAAGAACCTGAGCTCCAGAATCAGAGGGAACTTAATTTAAGTTCTGGTGTATATTATAATAAAAGCTTTATGAAATTAGGAAAGTTTTAACCTCTTATTAGTCTTGTTTTCTGATACATAAAATGTGGTTAATAACACTTACATCATGGATTAAATGAGATAATGTAAGCAAGAGCAAAAACAAAAGAAGAAATTGCTTCCCCAAATGAGCAAAAAATCAGGAAGATTAAGATTTGGGAATTTAAGTGGGCATTTATTTCTTAGGTGGATAAACATTTAAAAAGTATATTATGAGGATTTTAAAAAATTGCTTAATATTTTCATTGTGCTACAAAACTAATTTGGCTGGTAGTGTTTCCATGGAAAATGTAGTGTCAGAATTTGTACCTTGCACAGTGCTAGAGAGTACTATATTTGTGTGTAAAATTTGTTGATTGGGATATTTTTGTGAAATACTTGCATGAAATTTATCAAATGAAAGGATGTGATATTCACCTACTAAAAAAATTATTTTCCTAAATTCTAGTATTTAAAATTATTTCAGAATCCCTAATACACAGCAGTTTTGTGACTTCCCCATTGTGATACTTATCATTCTGTAATTTTTTTCAATGTGGAGAAAGCAAAATAGTGTAAGCCTTCAATGGCTAACTATTCACTTAATTTCAAAGGTTTGTCCTTTTTGTTTCTAAATTTTTATGGATTTTTTTCTGTCCTTTTTATGCATTATTGATATTACATATTTTTAAAAATATTGAAGTAAAGTTGACATACAATAAATATATTAGTTTAGGTGTACAACATAGTAATTCAAAATTATATGAATTGTCAAATGCTCACCAGGGTCAGTATAGTTACCATACATACAAAGTTATTACAGTATTATTGTGTATATTCCCTATGCTGTTCTTTTCATCCCCATGACTGAAAGTCAGTTACCTCTTTATCCCCTTTTGCCCCTGTACCTTGGGGTCACTGGCAGTCCCCAGTTTGCTGCTTATTTTATGCCTACAAATATGCATTAGAGTAATTTGTGATCATGTATCTTAGATCGATGGAAAACAGAATTCCTAATTGAACTGATTACTATGACTGATGCTAATTGACAAATTTATAGCCAGGGAGATAGTAAAAATAAAAGCAAGTTGGGATTTTTTTTTTTTCTTGATTGTAGATTTTTGACTTCTTGCACTTGATGTAGTGGACACTAGCTTATCAATATGCAGCGGTTGAGGATATGGCATTGTCTTATATGTGTGAACCACTCCATAACATTAAAATAATATAGATGACATTTTGCCCCTAGTTTTATCACTTCAGAGCGCTTTGCTTACTTTCTTTTATCAGGCCACTGCATGCCTGAAATGGGGAATGGAAGGCTGTTCGACACTCCTTGCTTATCTCAAATTTGGAAAGAGTCGTTCTTTTGGTAGATTTGTGGTATAGGTATCTACTAACTAGTTTACCAGGTGTGATAGATAAAGTCACTGAGTTAGAAAGGCAATGTTTCAGGCTTCTTTAGTCTCTTTTTCTTTTCTAATATTTTTTTCCAATTACTTAATTCCAACCTGGTTTATTTTAGGATCTAAAAGTAACAAGTAATCGCATAATGTATTTTGGAATAATTAAGAAGAATGAAAAGAATTCATAACAAAGCTTCAGATTACTGCATTTGAAAAAAATACTTTCATTACTTATACAGCTATGATAATGATTTATCTTTACTTATCTTTAATCTTATAAATGACTACACTAAAATATTATTCAAAAGCCCAATGTCCAAATAGCTTTCTAGTCACATGTCTATAAAGAGAAAGGTGTGTCTTCATATGCCTCCATTTGAGCCTGAGAAACACATAGCCCTCTCAGATATATTAACAGCAAGGTTGAAGACAAGAGTCCCAGTTGTGTCTCTATTCCACAATACATCTTCTTGGAGGAATCCAGATATCCTAAGCTGCCAGAATGTTGTTTGGAAATTTCTAAGTCTAGAGAGTGAACACTTGCATATCTTTCTTCTACGATGGAAGATGAATTTTTTTTTCTGCAATATCAGAGGAACACTCAATGATTTGTTTCTATATATGTTAGAGATTTTGAAACACAAAACACCAAATGAAAGTTTGATGATTGTTTCAAACCCCATAAGAACTTACATCAGAAAAAACATATTGTTGAATAAACTCTTTGTACAAAGCAGAACAGTAGTTTAAATCAGTTAGAATATGCAAATGGGCTGGTGATGCTCTCTTGGTTTTTGTTAAGACTTTCTTCAACAAAGGATGGTCAACTTTGCTAGACATTTCCTGCTTTGGCTCTGTGCTTCCTCCCAATGAGTTTTAAAAAAAGCACTTTGGGTGCCAAACAAACAAACAATACCAGCAACGCAAAGGAAAACAAACAAAATAGCCCTGTTTCTAAAATGTATTTCAGAGCGGTTGTATTAATATATGAGAAGTCAGTTAACAGCTTCTATCTTCAGTTCGGGATGTATCAAATGTGTGGTCTGGTTTCCCTTGGGCTTTTTACATAGTAGGTTTTTAGCTCAGTACACACACATTAGGGCATTGGTGAGGGTGTTTTAAATAGAAACACTTATGTTCTAGTTTTTGAATTTAGGTAGAGGAACTGAGTGAAAGGGACCTGCAAAGAAATGCATAAACAAGTGTGCAGCAAAGGAAAAAAAAAAGTCAAACTGTGCATTTATAATAATGGCTCCTGTCATACTTGCTACCTCTGGAGTGGGAGTTTGGCATCAGTGTGTGGAGTAACAATAGGGACAATCAATGAACAGAGGAGAGATGCTAAAATTAGACTGAGCAGAAAGCATGGCTAAAGGTTGGAGTGTTCACCAACTTGTGAAGACCAAAAATCCTTCAATTTTCCACTGAAGAATATGAAATTGGTTCACAGCTCTTAGGGTGATACTGAATTTGACTGAATATATAATAAATGGGAAAAGTGTGAGCTCACATGAATATCTTTGCAATATATTTTGCCTTTATTTGTGTCATAGATGAAGGGAAATTGAATTATAAGAGATTGTGTAGGATAATGTATGCTATTGTAAATTCCCAGGTTTTGTAGTAAATTTAACTTTTTAATAAAATATTGTCCATTAATAGCAGTAACAAAACATCCGTTGGTAGATTTTACTGCATTTCACATGTTTGCAAATCTGACATAGGGAACAAGATAGTAATGACTAGCATCAGAACTGGTTTGTTGCTAATTCCCTAATTTGCATAATGTATCTCTTACAAACAGGATTGTCAGTTTATAGGAGATGCCAAGTGTTCATATAATGAAATTCCAAAAAAACAGCTCCCAGCTGAAACATGGCCTGCTTGCCTGGCCAAGCTCGGTGGCACTGTGTGCTTGGGATATTGCCATGAGAAGTCCTAGTAAAAGTTTTAAAATCCCTTGAATTGGAATCATCGGATGTCAACCAGACAATAATGTGTTAGAAGCAACTTCATTGTTAGAAAATATTAGTACAACCTTGATTTGTTTTTAAATCAATATTCTACGACTACTGGTAACCTAAGTTAAAAAAAAATACTGACACAGCAACATGTCTCTGAGGCCTGTGTGTGGTATTTTGCTCCTGCCACTTCTAAAATTTCTAATGCCATGGATTATATTCAGCAAATATAATAAAAAATATATATATAAATATTTGGTGAGAGGATTAATATCAATACAAAGAGAAGTTTGGCTTTATTCAAAATGATGCACTTTAAATTACAATATGTCTGTTCCTACAGCACTTTTTCTCTTATCTTCCTTCAAAATAAATGTAGATGCTTTTATTCGTATCCATAAAGCATCTCCACTCTGACCCCAGTTTATCTCCTCTGCTGCTTGCCTCCTCCACCTGTCTTCTGGTATTCTTTTAAATGAACTGTATCTGGTGTCATCACCGCTCATTAGCTCATGCAGTCCCTTTTGCCTTCTCACCTCTGCTCCAATATGTGAGGACACGATAAAGAAAGTAAAAGCAGGCAGACCATAAGCATATAGTGTTTTATTGGCCAACACACAATTTAATTTTTTCCATTGAGTTAAATGACCATTTAAAAAGTCAGGATTTGTTACATATCAAATTGGAATTCCTGGTTCTCTTGAAAAACATGGCAACACTCTATTTACCCTCTTACTCCTCAATATTAAGCTGACTTTTGTAGGCATTTGACTTTGCAACTTCTGAATCTATATTTCATCCTTATTCAAGTAACAAACTAAGTTTCATCTCCTCCAAGTTTTTCTGTTCTTCCTAGCATTTTTAAAACTATGTACTCATCATCTCCATCCTTTCTTTAGCTTTTTAATGCCTCAAACTGTTGAATGTAATTCATGTAACATTTTGTCTCCTCTGCTCACAGTAAGCTCTTTGAGGGTGGAGACTGTGTCTTACCATTGGATCAATGCCTAGAGAGTAGGATAGTGCAGTCTGCTTAGTGGTTGCTTACTGACAAATTTTTGTAGTCACTATCATTGTCATAAGTGCTTAATATCTTCCATCTATTAAGCAGATCCAGTCCTTAAAGAATGTATATTTTAAATATTTTTTAAAAAGCCCTTCAACTTTAAAACATCAAAATATTTCATATTATGCGATTCTTCCTACTGAGTTAAAAGACTTTTTGGTAGCACCTTCACTTGGCTTCCAACAGTGAGAAGTTAGTATGTGGAAGAAATGTGGATAGAATGAAAATTGAAGCTATTCTTTTGAAATGTAAATACATATTTCCACACCAAAAAAACATTGACTTCAAAAGATGTAGCAGATGCATATTACATGTTCAGACTATTTTATTTGGTTCATTGATAATTGTCTATGCCCACTAATGACACAGTGAGGCTTAAACTTAAGCATGGGATCTATTATACATTTCAGTCTGGCTAAAAGAGCTACCTATCTTATGGAAAACTGTGAAGATGAGTCAAAGTGCTTTGGGTACCCCTGCCCTGTACTGTCATCCTCTGAAGTGAAAGTTACACCCCACTGAAAGGACATACGGAATGTGAGAGTTAATGAAACCTTAGTTTATTCCTCCTTCTGTCTCTCACTGTAATGCCTTGGGTAATACCTTTTATCTCATTTGAAATACTAGGGCAATGTACCATTTAGGGCTTCAGCCCTATGACTGATTTGGCATTGATCAATTATTAACTTTTTGTGAATTTCTCAGCAAAACAACAACAAAAAAGCAAGTCTACTGTGTGGAGCCTCCAGAATAGAAACCTAGAAGCATTTACTGTATTTATCTGCACATGTATTTGTTAATGCACATGTAGTTTTAAAAATAGTGTTGTTTCAAAGAGAAAATGTTTATGTTGAAGCTGATGAAAATATATATGGTGATGTTAATTTTCTACAAGCTATTCTTTTTGTTTTTCTTTCATTAGTATTTGAGCTAGGGTAATTTTGATATTAATGAAAGTTAACCATTTAAATAGTTCTGTCATGGAAATGCCAGATAATTCATAGTACTCTGTTGCTTCTAGCTAATGCACTATAATTACTATTCAGTGTGAGTCTTTGGTACATATGTACATAACAAATTTTCATGTTTTATATTGTCAAATAAAATGCATACTTCAAATATTTAGTCTCTATTTTACAGTAAGGTATTCAACCAGTTGTCACTAAGGCAGTATTTATTGCGTATACACCATGATAGGTGGAGAGACCATAACTTTAAAAGAAAAAGAAAAACTGGAAGTTGATAAAAAAAAAAAGCTATATGTAGAGCAATTGTAATTCTGTTTGAAGCTTGCTTCTAGGCTCAGGGACATACAGTCATAAGGACCTAATCTCTGTCTTCAAAAATCTCACAGTCAAGGAAAGGACATAAACACAAAAACTCATCATTGAAATACTGTGCTTAACGTGCTAAACTGATTAGAAGGAAAAAAATCTCTGGATTGGCAAGCAGGAGCTCTGAGGTCAAGCTAAGCCCTGATGCAAGGTAGCTTTCTGACCATATGAAGTCAGATTCCCGGGACCTCGTTTTCTCAATGTGTGAAATAAGGTGGAAGTATACTAAACAACCTTTACATTTAATTTCTTTGTTTTTTTGGTTCTATGATTCCATAATCAGATACAGGCAATTAAAGGTGCAGATAAAACAAAAAATGTGTACAACTAAAAATAAAATTAAATATTTAGTGAAATTTAATATTGAGGGTGAAAGGAAAAAATAACTTATTTTCCCTGAGTACACCTGAAAACAATTGTATATAACATGTTGTTTTTCCTAGAGTGTTCAATTTATGGGCTATTTTAATATACCAAGTCTACAGGAACTTATTATTAATTTTTCCCTTAAAAATAAAATCTCTTCTTTGCTACCTAGTAATTTGAGCTAAAAACAGAAATTGCTAAAATCAACATTAAATCATACAAAGGGAAGTGAAAAAGAAAATGTCTTTGTAAATACATCTTCTATGAATTTTTTCCAATATGTTTATAGCTTTTATATAATATGATTGCATATAGCAATTATTTGATTACATACATTTTGCTAGGAACATAATTAAGTATAATTATGAAAATATGAAAATTATATTCCTAAACTGACTAATTAGCTAAAGCTTATTTAAAGAAGTTGAGAATATTCAACAAGAAAAAACACATTAATGAAGCACTGTGGTTGTGATAAAAGCACATGCCAAAAACCACTATTCAGGACTGAGTCTTTGATTAGTTACTGACAAGATGCTGGAACCTGTAAATGTATCTATGCCTTTTTTTTACATGATGATAGAAGTGCCTACTCCTGACCATATTTCTGCTACATGGCTCGCATAAAATGTGGTAAATGAAAATTTTTCTGTAGTAATATGATCCTTCTCTTCAGAGATGCACTAAAACCAAACACATATGCCAATAACTATTCATATTGAATCATGGCATTCTTAAATTTTAGAGTCAGAAGGAACATTAGCAATCATCTATTCTGATACGTGTATTTTATAAACAAGGAAAAATGATATATTAGCAGGTTAAGTAATTACTTGATATCATGCCAACAGTGGTACAGGTGGGACTTTCAGCCCTAGTCTCTTTCCAATATTATATTGTTTCTCCCTAAAAGTATTCCATTCTAACTTCTAGGAAGAAAAAGTACAGAAGATTCTATTACAATATAACTATAAAATATGTAAATATGAAAAAACTGTCATATTTTAATATTACAATCATTTTTATATTAGTATTATATTGCACCTATAGGTATATAAAGAGGGGGTTTAGGTGTGTATGTTAGGTTGTCTATGCATATTAAGTTGTTTAATTTATTTACATCTATATAAACTATCTAAAAATCACCTCCATATTAAACAGGACTTTTTAACAGTTTGGGTATAGTAGCTCCTACTGCAATGTTTACAACTTTGCTAAATAGAAACATTTTTTATACATAATGAGACCAAAATACTTTACATTAGATCAAGACAAGAAATAGGGGTGACTTGCCTAGAATCAAATAACAAGTTAATGTTAGTCTAGAATGTAATTATCAGAATAATTTCTTCAGTATAGATTAGTATGAGATACATGCCTATTAGGCCCTTCTAATCTGAAAACAATAGCATAGAAAAATGATAGCATGCATATTAATCACATTACCAAATAACTTTAATATGTCTCATAAAATGAGTGAAGTAACTGATGAAGTAGTAGCATTTCAGTAGGAATCACCACAAAATAAATAGAAAAACCACCCTCAACCTGTTACCCGAATGTAGCAGTGGGCTATATTGTGTTAGGTGTTCTGTGTATTATGAAATATTCCACCAGCCATATGAGATGATCCCCATTTCTGAAGAAATCTTCTATGTCTACACTAGCTCACTAGGAAGTCTCCTCTACCTCTCTAGCTTTAAATGTTGCCTCTCTACCTATCCCAGCCAAATTAGATCTTCCATCCCTAATTTTCTCTCTGAATTGCTGACTAGTGTGTCTAATTGCCTAGTCAACATTTCTACTTGCTTATCTAATAGATTTCTACAAATAAATGGCTCTAAAGATGAGCTCTCAGTTTACCCTAAAACCAGCTCTTCTCAAGCCTTTTCTGTCTCAGAAAGTGGAAACTTTATTCTACCAGTTTTGGCTCATAGACCAAACCCCTGGAAATCTTTCTCAACCTCTACCTTCTTCCTCTGTTCCTCATCAGCAAATCTTGTTGGCTTGATCTTCAAATATGTATAGAATGTTGCTACTTCTCATTATCCCCACCACTATCCCCCTAGTAGAGACCACTCTTTTGTCTCTTGCTTGGGTTATTACAGTAGCATCCTAGCTGTTCTCTCACATTCTACCCTTGCCCACCACAGTCTAACCGTGCTATACAGAGGGTGATCCTTTTATATAGTAAGGAGACCATTTCACTCCTAAATGCCTAAACTGGGCAAGGTTCTTCAGAGAGATAGAGCAGCTGTCTGGAGATTATGGAGATTGTAGAGGCTAAATCTCAAAAACTGCAGGGTGTGTTAGCAAGCCGGCGGCCCAGGGGACCCAGTGGTTAGTTCCACTCTGGATCTGAAGGCTTGCAAACCAGGATTACCAATGGTGTGGTGCCAGCCCATAGACAGGCAGGCCCAGGAGCAATGGTGAGCCAGTGTTTCAGTTTGGATTTGAGGATAGGAAAAGCCGATGTCTCAGTTTGAAAGCAGTGAGGCAGGAGGAATTCTCCCTTATGTGGAGGAGAGATCAGCCTTTTGTTCCGTTCAGGTCTTCAACTGAGTGAATGAGAGCCATTCCCAGTAAGGAGGGCCATCTGCTTTACTCAGTCTACCCAATTAAATATTAATCTCATCCAAAGACATTCTCACAGAAACACCTGGAATAGTGTCTGACCAAATATCTGGGACCCTATGGCCTTGTCAAGTTGACATGTACAATTTAACTATCACAGATCCAAATCTTTCTAATCCCCTCTTTTATTACTCTCTTCTATTCCCATTCTGTTTTGGCCATTCTGGCCTGCTTGCTTCTTGCTTTCTCCTAGTACACTCTAGTCTCCAGCCTTTCTGCTTGCTTCTTATATCTCTTTCTGGAATGGTCTTCCCCTTGATAATGGCCTGGGTTCACCTCCTACCTGTACATCTCTGTTCCATGTCCCCTCCGCAGAGATGCCTTTCTTGACTATCCCTTCTACAGTAGTATTCCCTGCCCCATTCACTGTCTACCTTAATGTGTGGAATTTTTCTTCATGACACATATCTGACTTCTTTTCTACTTATTTATTGTTCTCTGTGTAACACAATTTCCTTAGCACAGTGACTTTGCCTTTGCTGGTATCCCCAGTGCCTAAAATAATCTCTAGAACAAAAATTTGCATGAATAACCTATGTTAAAACCTAATAGGGGAAATGATTTGCATATGTAGCTTAAGAAGATATGACTACAGAATATGAATTCTGTGGGGCCCCATTTACAAGATATCCTTGGCTTCCTCCATGTTAGGGGAGAAGGCTACTAAGTGAGCCAAACAAAAAAGAATTGGAATTTGATCATTTTTTTTCTTTTCTTGGCTATGATGTGGGCCTTTTAGCCAGCCTAGATTGTTTATGTGAAAGCAACAGACAGGGTTTACAATGTGGTTACACTGAGGTATACATGAGTTTGAATATTTACAGAAGATTTATTTGAGAGAAAAGCTGGATAGATGCAATCCTAGACTGTGCCTATAAAAATTTCATGTACTCTCAGGGTAAACAAATAACTTATATAGCCACAAGGGGAAAGGATTAGAGACAGTTTAATGGTTGTGATTGTCTTAAGTATAGTAAATACTGGGATGGCATAGATACTCATAAAAAGGTGAGGGCCGCTTGTACACAAGAACAGAGAAACATTGCTTAGAAAACACAAGCACCTGAGTAGACACCTGTCAAAACAAGAGCCATTAGGGAGCATTTTAAAACCCCCATTTCTTGCACTGACTGTAGAATTTGCCATCTGTTTGTTATATTTTTGAATGAGATTGGTCCTTAGGAGTGCTACCAATCCACTAAGATATAAGGAGAGAGCCCCCAAATCCAGGCTTCCATATTGGAGGTAATCTTTGATGTTTAAAATAGGTTTTTCAATATTTTGATAAGCAAGTGGTTTTTCCTTTATTATTAGATTTCAGGAAGAGAGACATTTCCTGCTCTTGGTGAGGTATCTTCCAGATTATCTCAAGTCCCTTTAATTGATAGGAAGCCTCAGTTCCCAGGTGATTCCCTGAGTACTCACTCCTCAGGCTGTTTGTTTCTCAGAATTCTTCAGTATCCCCTTATTCATAGTTGAATATGAACAAAAGTATTTTTTCTTTTTGAATTATTAGCAAATTTAACAGCATAAGTATAATACATCAATTGTTCCACAAAATAATATGGTAAGATTATTGAAAGGAAACATGATAAAACTTTAAAAAAATATATTTCTATATGTAGGATCTAGATTAAGTACAATCTGGAATTCAGTTTTTAAAAACACATTACTTTGGAGAGAAAAAGATTGCAGAATAAGAAGGCAAGGCAGAAACCTCCTCCTACATATATACCAAGGAAGCAACTACAGAAAATACAACTAAACCTGAAAATGACCTGAAGACTGCAGGATAGACCATGTACACTTGGGGAAGAAGACTGCAGGATAGACAATGTACACCTGGGGAAGAAGAGAGGACCACACAGAAAAGGGCAAAGTGGCAGAGCTGCAATCGAGTGGGACCCCAGCGCTTCCCCAATCCCAGTCTGCAGGCAAGAGGAAGAGGAACAGAGTGGGGAAGGTATAAGCACTCAGGAACCTGTGTACCTGGTCCTGGAGGTCTGTTCTGGGGCACGAGTGCATTTTGCACCAGGTTATGTTGATTAATGGGTCTGGACACCAGAGACAGTTGGAACACTCTAGGATGCTAAGACTACAGCTGCTTGTGGATGAATGGCAGGCTCCAATGGTCCTGCTGAATCAAAGAAGAGGTAGAAGTTTGAAAAATTTGCCAGCAGCAGGAGGGGTGCCAGTGGGCTGAGGATTGGATGGAGCTCTCTCCATGGGAGAAAGGGCAGGTGGACATACCTCCCCAGAAATTCCTCAGCCCACCAGGCCAACCACTCTTGGGAGCCCCAGACACTCCATCTCACTCACTAGCAGGTCAGTCCCAAGGAGCTTCCCTGCTCACCTCCAGTGAGCCTTCTCACTTGGCCCAGAAATGTCAGACTTGCTGCCTGGGAGGGAGAGGGATTTCTCCCAGCATTCTTAGTCTCAATCCACCTGAGGAGACACCTGCAGGAGCTAGCTCCAAGAGCTCCTTCCTCCCTGTTGGTGGCCAAGCCCCATGCTGCATGCCTCACCACTACCAGGGGCCATCAGTGCAGTGTACTGGGCAACTACATCAGGCCATTGAGTGTCTTGCCCTCCACCCTGCCCTAGAGTTGGGCAACTGCCCCTCCCACCCCATTAATCCTACAACCTTACTATCACTGGAGGGAAGGCAGAGAGCTGCCTTACCCACAACAATCCCAACAGAAGGCAGTGCTCTAATCACAAAAAACCAGGTGGGGAAAAATGTGAGCCATATCAGACAGAGACCACTGCTGGCAGACAGACAGATAAAAGAGCCCACCAACAGCAACTGGGGCTCTCCCTCAAAGGAGAACCAGGCACTGGAGAGTAAAGAGTCTTGAGCTTCTGGGCACCACAGGATGCCTTCTTCATAAATTCTTTACTCTCTAGACCAGGAAGTGCAGCAGATCCATCTAATACAAAGGAAGAAACACAGAAACCCTGACAAAATGAAGAGGCAGAGGAATTTGCTCCAAAAAAAGGAAAATAATTTAAAGAATAAGACACCAGAAAGAGGGCTAAATGAAATGGAGATCACCAATCTTCTTCATAAAGATTTCAAAGTAAAAGTCATAATAAATACTTTCACTGATCTGCAGAAGAGTATTGAAGATCTCAAGGAGGACTTCAACAAAGAGATACAAGAGCTGAAGAATACAGTAACTGAAATGAAATATACAATGGAGGAAATGAATAATAGAAGGCTGCAAATAGAGAAGACAATAAATGAGATGGAAATTAGAGAGTAGGAATACAATGAAGCTGAGGAACAGTGAGAAAAAAGACTTTCTATGGATGAAAGAATGATAAAAGAGCTGTGTGACCAATCCAAATGAAACAATATTTGCATAATAGGGGTACCAGAGAAGAGAGAGACAAAAGGATAGAAAGTCTCTTTAAGGAAATAATTGTTGAAAACTTCCCTATTCTGGAGAAGGAAATAGACATTCAGGTCACAGAAACACAAAGAGCCCCTAACAAAAGGAACCCCGGGAAGACAACACCAAAACATATAATTAAAATGACAAAGATTAAGGATAAGGAGAGAGTATTGAAAGCAGTCAGAGAAAGAATTATTTATAAGGGAAACCCCGACAGGTTATCAGCAGAAACTTTACAGAAGGGAGTTGCATGAAATATTAAATGTATTGAAAGAGAAAGACCTTCAACCAAGAATCCTCTACCCAGCAAGATTATCATTCAAATTTGATGCAGAGATTACAATTCCCAGATCAATGAAGGCTCAGGGAACTTATTACCACTAAACCAGCATTACAGGATATGATAAAGGGACTGCTGTAGATGGAAATGTCCCTAAGGCTAAATAGTTTTTACCAGTGAAAATAAACCCACAGTAGAGGTGGTAGACCAATTAATTACCAAGCAAGTATGAAATTGAAACAAAACAAAAGTAGTAAAACCAACTATACACAAAATTAGTCAAAGGATACATAAAAAGTGAAGATTATGACATATAATACATAATGTGTGGAATAGGAAGAAGAAAAAAGAAACTGTTTTAGATTGTGTTTGAAATAGAACAATCATTGACTTAATATAGAGTGTTATATAGCCTAATGCCTATAATAGACACACAAGAAATTAAAAAAGAGGAACCCAGTCACAACACTAAAGAGAACCATCAAATAACAAGAGAAGAGTATAAGAGAGGAAGAAAGAGACAGGAAGAACTATAAAAACAGTTAATAAAATGGCAATAAATAGAAATTAATAATTACCTTACATGTAAATAGACTGAATGCAGCAACCAAAAGACATAGAGTGGCAGACAGGATAAAGAAATAAGGCCCATCTATATGCTGCCTACAAGAGACTCATTTCAAACCCAAAGACCTACACAGATTAAAAGTGAAGGGATGGAAAAAGATATTTCATGCAAATAATAGGGAGAAAAATGCTGGAGTAGCAGTTCTTATATCAGACAAAATAGATTTCAAAACAAAGAAAGTAACAAGAGACAAAGAAGGACATTACATAATGATAAAGGGGTCAGTCCAACAAGAGAATATAACCATTATAAATATCTATGCACCCAATATAGGAGCATCTAAATATGTAAAGTAAATACTAACAGAATTAAAGGGGGAAATGGGTTGCAATACCTTTATTTTAGGATGCGTTAATACACCACTCACATCAGTAGATCAACCAGACAGAAAATAAATCAGAAAACAAAGACACTGAACAATACATTAGATCAGATGGACCTAACAGATATGTACAGAACATTCCACCCAAAAGCAGCAGGATACACATTTTTCTCAAGTGTGCTTAGAACATCTTCAGAATAGTTCACATACTAGGCTGCAAAAAGAGCCTTGAATAAATTTTAAAAGATTGAAATTTTATTAAGTAGCATCTTAGACCACAATAGTATGAAACTAGAAATAAATTACACAAAGAAAATAAAAAGCTCTACAAACACATGGAGGCTAAACAACATGCTTCTAAATAATCAATGGATCAATGAACAAATTAAAACAGAAATCAATGACTAGCTAGAGACAAAAGAAAACAAAAATTTAATGTAAGAACAAACCCATCAATCAATGAAGCAGAATAGAGAGCCCAGATATAAACCCATGTAAATATGGTCAATTAATATATGATAAAAGAGCCACAACAATACAGTGGGGAAAAGACAGCCTGTTCAATAACTGGTGTTGGGAAAACTGGACAGCTACATGCAAGAGAATGAAACTGGATTACTGTCTAACTCCATACACAGAAGTGAACTTGAAATGGATCAAAGACCTGCATGTAAGTCATGAAACCATAAAACTCTTAGAAGAAAACATAGTTAAAAATCTCTTGAACATAAGCATGATCAATTTTTTCCTGGACACATCTTCCCAAGCAAGAAAAACAAAATAAAAAATGAACAAATGGGACTACACCAAAAGAAAAAAAAAAACTTCTGTGCAGCAAAGGACACCATCAGCAGAACAAAAAGGCAATCTATCGTAGTGGAGAATATATTTTTAAATGATTCATCCAATAAGGGATTAACATCCAAAATATATAAGTAACTCATATGCCACAACACCAAAAAAAAAAATAACCCAATTAAAAAATGGACAGAGCATCTGAACAGTCATTTCTCCAAAGAAGAAATACATATAGTCATTAGGCACATGAAAAGATGCTCCACATCATTCATCATAAGGGAAATGCAAATAAGAACCACAATGAGGTATCACTCCACACCAGTCAGAATGGCCACTATCCAAAAGACAAGAAATAACAAGTGTTGGCAAGGATGTGGAGAAATAAGAACCGTCCTACACTGTTGGTGGGAGTGTAAATTGGTACAACTACTGTGGAAAGCAGTATAGAGGTTCCTCAAAAAACTAAAAATAGAAATAACATTTGACCCAGTAATTCCACTTCTAGGAATTAACCTGAAAAAAAACAAAATCCCTTATTCAAGAAGATACATGCACCCCTATTTTTATCACCACACTACTTACAATAGCCAAGATATGGAAACAACCTAATTGTCCATCAATAGAGGAATGGATAAAAGAAGATATGGTACATATACACAATGAAATATTATTCATCCATAAAGAAAAAAAAATCTTGCCATTTGTAGCATCATGGATGGATCTAGAGGGTATTATGCTCAGTGAAATAAGACAGGCAGAGAAAACAAATACAAAATGATTTCACTAATTTGTGAAATATAAAAACAAAGCAAAACAGAAGTAGACTCATAAACACTGAGAAGTGACTAGTGGTTACCATTGAGGGGGAGGGATTGTGGCAAGTATTTGAGGGGGATTAAGGGGCCCAAAAATTCTTAATCATAATATAAATTGGTCACAGGGATAGTAGTACAGATTGTAAATAAAACCAATGATTCTGTAACATCTTTCTATGTTGACAGATAGTAACTGCACTAGAAGGGATGAAGATTTAATGATATGGGTTGTTTATTTGAAACCAATATAAGATTGTATATGAATGATACCCCAACTAAAAAAAGGCAAGAAAACCCTAAATTACTTTGATATTGTTGGTAACTAGTTTAAAAATACATGTTATCAATCTTGAATTTACTCTTGCATCTTTTGGTTCATGATCTTAGTTTTCAGGTATAGCTGTCTATACATTATAATTACATTTATGAACATGACATAAACATTGACTTTTAATAAATGAGATAAGTTTTGCTAAAGAAAAACAAGGATTAAAAAGTAAATATTTAAAATATTGCTACATTGTATGCATCTTATGTTGTTCTTTAGCTTGTCACCTTTATCTAATGGGAATTGGGAATAATATCAGTCCATCATACATTCATTCAACAAACATCTGCCTTTATTGTGTCAGATACTGTGTTAAGTATTAGATGGGTCTTTAGAGAAGTGAAAGAGTATGACAGAAATAGAAAAAGACAATCTAGAAAACTGATATCTACTGTATAAGAATGAAAGTAATACAAATTATTATAATACATATTTTCCTGGATTTCTCATATTTCTCATATTAATTATAACAACTTGTATCTAAAGCACTAGTAACTGTCAACTGCAGCTATGTTTTAGAAATCCTGGGAGATTTTTAAAAAGTATCATGCCCAGGCTCTAGGCATAGAGATTCTGATTTAGTTGGTGTGGGGTGAGACCCATTCATGCCACTGTTTATGAATATCACCAGGTGATTGTAGTACATAGTCCCAATTTAAAAGCACTAGTTAGCTCCCTGTCTTACTTACTTCCTAAATAGTTCTTTGCTCCAGATACTGATGACTTTATGGTAACTTTCCATAGTTCATACAATAAATTCTTACTGAACTATCTAAGATTCTTAGCTTGTTATTCAATTTAATATTGACAATAATAGCTACCATTTATTCAGCATCTATAATGTACCAGACATTGCATTAGAAAATATGCATATATATTTCTCATCTTTACAGTGACCCTACAAGTTAGGTAAAGATGTTTTAGACCTTCTGTTGAGACTTATAGGTAAAGTGAATTCTCCTAGTTTATGGAGATATCCAGTATCTAGGGGAAGAATTCTAACTCAGACCTGTCTGAATTCATGGCTTCCTTCCAGGCCTTCATGTTCTTACCTCTAGCTGCATCTCTAGACTTAACTAGAACTTGCTCCACTTTCCAAAGCCTAAGCTATGGACAAACAAGTATTATTCTCCTCTTTACCTACACATATCCACCACATTTTCAGCGGTCACTTGCATGCCCTGTTAGTTTGTGAAATGCCCTTACCAGTCAATTAAATTTACCCTTCTTAAGTGTCCTCTAAGATATAGCTCATATGCAGCCTCATCAATAAATACCTTCTAGATCTTCCCAGTTAGACATAATCGCTTCTCCCTCTGACCTTCCCAAATGTCTAATCTGTGCCTCTCTCAGGTGTACTCATCATTTTCTACCTTACAGTTATTTGCGCATGTGATTAATACCCTTACCTGCTTATGAGATCCTTAAGATCACAATTATGTCTAATGCATCTTTTTGTTCTGTTTAACACCTGCATAGTATCTAGCTCATTGTAGATGCTGAAAAAATATTTGCTTAAGGAATACATAACACATGAAGACTAAGCAATTTAATTAAGGTCACCTACAAATATAAAGTTGGGACAGGAAAAGAACCTGATAGCAAATATAATATGAGATATAGTGCAAAATAGCCCTCTTTTTGGAATTATCTGTTTTGTGGACTTGATTCCAAAATGCATCCATTTTTTAAAGGGATTTTATGGATGCTTCGATTTTATATGAAAACCAAGAAATCAAGTGACCAGTAAATAAGAAATGACAGCATTTCTTTGTTCCTGGTCATTTGCTTAAGCAAATGGAAAGAGAAAAGTTATGAATTTTAAGTTCAGTATGTGCTTAGGTGTTTTGTGGGTATATATAACTAGAACATATAATGTGCTCATTTAATTGCAATTAGAAGAAAGCTATATGAAACTTTCAACCTATTTTTAAAGTTTAATTATGTTATTTTTGTTTCTCAGAAATTATAGATTGGCAAACTTTTTCTATAAAGGGCCAGATACTAAATATTTAAAATTTTGTGAGCCATACATTCTCTGTTGCAAGAACCCCATAGACAAAATGTAGCCATAGACAATGCATAAATGAATGAGCATGGCTATGTTCCAATAAAACTTTATGGACACTGAACTTTGAATTATATATATAGTTCACATCGTGAAATATTACTTTAGTTTTTACGCTTTCAATCTTTAAAAATGTAAAAACTGTTCCTAATTTGTGGGCTATACAACAATAGGCAGTGGGTCAGAGTTAACTTATGTACCATATTTGGCCATCCTCTTACCTTAAATTCTAACTGTAAGCCAAAAAGCTGTATTTTATTGTCCTAAGACAATTTTGATTGGTGGTGAATGTTTTAAAATGTTACAAGGGATGAGATTAATGAATAAAAATATAGCTACTAATGAAAACTCTCAAAAACTCAGTATGAAATTTATAAATTATAAAAACAAACTTTACCAATACCAGGAATATCTTTAATAGGGCAAAAAATTGAGATTCACATTTAAACTGCCAAGCACGCTTAAATTTTGCAATACTAATTCAATTGCTGTTAAGTTTAAATTATCAGTTTTACTATTGACTGTCTACATTAGAAAATGTAATACAGTATATTCTACAAAATTAATACATTTTAACATTCTTCATCTCCCTAGCGTTTAGC
This sequence comes from Smutsia gigantea, assembly GCA_032199065.1. Taxonomy (NCBI): domain Eukaryota; kingdom Metazoa; phylum Chordata; class Mammalia; order Pholidota; family Manidae; genus Smutsia; species Smutsia gigantea. Next base: position 42,938 of record JAVSCE010020523.1, read on the forward strand.
TTACATCACTTCACTGTAAAAGGAGGTGATGGCACCAAAGTATTGCTACCACATTACAGAGAATTGTATTTCTCTTCTTTCTGAAAATACTCAACTTTTTGTTCCTCTACCTATTGCCTTTTAAAAAATTATTTTAATTTCATTGAGGTATAGTTGACAAAACTGTAAGGTATTTAAATGTACATCGTGATGATTTGATGTACATATATATACATTGTGAAAGAATTCCTCCCATCTAGTTAATTAACATATCCATCAGCTCACGCACTTCACATATTTATCATCTCAGTTCTCTCAAAAAATTTCTATTTTACAGTACAGCATTATTAGTTATAGTCACTATGTTCTACATTAGATCCTCAGACCTTATTCATCTTACCGAAAGTTCGTACCCTTCCCCCAGCCTTGGCCCCCAGCAACCGTTTTTCTAATCTCTGTTTCTATGAGTTTTACTCTTTTATTTTAAGATTTCACATATATGTAATATAATGCAGTATTTTTCCTTCTTGGTTTGGCTTATTTTACTTAACATAATACCCTTAAGGTCCATCCAAGTTGTTGCTGATGGTAGGATTTCCTTCTCATGGGTGATTGATATTCTGTTGTATGTGTGTATGTGTATGTGTGTGTGTGTGTTTCTTTATCCAATTATAATCAGTGAACAGTTAGGTTGTTTTCCTATCTTGGTTATTATAAATAATGATGCAGTGAATGAACATGGAAGTGCAGATATCTCTATGAGATCCTGAACAATTCCTTTGGATATATGCCAAGAAGAGGGATTGCTGGATTATATGAGAATTCTGTTTTTAATTTTTTGAGGAACCTCCAGGTTGTCCTTCATAGTGGCCATACCAATTTAAATTCCATCAGTGTATGAGGGTTTCCTTTTCTCCACACCCTGGCCAACACTAGTTATCTCTTGTCTTTTGATGATAACCATTTTAACAGATGTGAGGTGATAGCTCATTGTGGTTATGATTTGCATCTCCCTGATGACTAGTGTGTCTGGCACCTTCTTGTATACCTGTTGACCATGTGTACATCTTCTTTGGAAAACTATTTTTAAAAAGTGAAAACTTCCCCTGCAAATTTTTTTCCCTGCTGTTTGCAAATACTTTCTGCCATTTCATAGGTTGCTTTTTCATTTTATTAATGATTTACATTTCTGTGCAGAAGTTTTTTGGTTTTATGTAATTCCCATTTGTTTATTTTTGCTTTTGTTACCTTTGCTTTTGGTGTCAAATAAAAAAAATCATCACCAATACCTATGGCAAGGAGCTTACCACCTATATTTTCTTCTAGGAGTTTTATAGCTTCAAGTCTTAAATGTAAGTCTTTAATCCATTTTGAGTTGCCTATTCCATCAAAAGATCAATTCTTGACATTTAAGTTTCATTCTTCTGTATTCCCAAATGCTTATATATTCCCAAATGCAAGTATATTGTTTTCTTTTGAATTAACACCTACCTCCCAAAACTCTAAGAGTCCAGGACTCGTCTATAACAAATCTTTTTATAATCACAAATGGTAGCATACTTAAATGTATGAGGGAGTTAGAGAAAAGTCCTTCCATCAGGTTGTTTATGTTTATATTTATATCTATATTAGCCATTTGATTTCAGTAATAACATGACACAATTTAATAAATAACAGAAAGTACCATAATATAATATGCAGTCAAAGCAGTATAGTTTTTACATGGTTAATAACTTAGCTTCTTTGTTATGGATGATGTTTGACCTTGCCAGTTCAAAACATAAATAAGTGTGCTTGCAAGAGAATACCTGACGTCATCTTGACACTTAATCAATTCCTGAGCTCCACCTTGACTAGGCCCCTCATTCTCATTCCTTACCCAGTCTTTGAGCTATAACGCACCTCACTATCTTTGATTCAGATTTCAATTGCCCAGTTGGTCAGTCATGGGATAATGGGTCACCACAGAATGAGATTCAAGCAAGCAGTGAAAAAAATCTATTGTATATAACTAATTGGCAATAAAAAATAGTGTTTTCAATTTGTTGTGAGCCCTGTGTGATTAAATGCTAGATTCTTGGGCTGTCCATTAAAAGCTATGCTTCAAAAGAAGCATAAGGCTTAAAAGTAGGTAGACTTGGATGCATTCAGAGTGATGGGCGTTCCTGATGAGATGGAGATGAAGCAGGGATGTTCACAGAGCATTTCAGAAACAGTGAATGGATGAACCTAGCATTAAGGATAATAGGGCCTGGATATGTAATCCTAGGAGAGGAAATTAGAAAGTATCCTCTGAGTCAGGATATAAAGTCCATCTTTGCTAGAGTTAATGAGGAGTTTGGGCTTTCTTTCATGGAGCATTAGAAGTCATGCAAGTTTTTGATAGAGAGGAGCAGGATGTAATATTTTAGACATATTAATTTGAAATCCCTGATATGTCCCTAGAAAACCTTTGATTGCTGTCATGATGGCAATTCAGTAACATGAAAGAAACTTGAAACTACCTCTGGGATTAGAAAAGGAAACTGTAGGATTCAGAGAAATGGTCACCTTAAAGCCAGAAAGCAAGATTTATTTTTTCAATGGCCTGGGGCTCCTCAAAATGAACAGGCTTTACAAGTTTACAGTTTTCAGCTTGATCTTAATTGACTGCTTTTTCATAATTCATACACTCTACTCTACTAGAAAAATAGAACAAAAATAGTTGCCTTGTTATCGGAGAATAGTAATCGAAGGACAATGGCATTAAGGGAGTGAGCAAAGAAAAAAATCATATTGATATGCTACCACTTGCAGACATACACATAAACCCACTACCACCCAGTAACACAAATTGATTAGGAAACCCATCCAAGGAAAGGATGAAGCACATAGAAAAAGAAACTTTTTGGCCTAATAACAGATTAAATAAAATTTCTATTTTAGGAAAGAAAACATTTGCTGAGTCTTAAATGTGCAGAGTGAAATGAATGGTATTGAGTGTATATTCTTTCCTTTCCACCATCACAATCTTCTGGCTTCCCATAGGTGTATGACAGTTTGGAAAACAGGGATAAAGTTCAGGTATTAATTATAAGGTGTTGACTATCTTAATTAATTTTCAGAGTCAAAACAAATACCCTGTAAAATAAGATGAAAGATTGACAGGGAATCAGTAAAGGATCTTATTATCTGATTTAAAATTTCCATTTATTCCATCTAAAATTGGGCAACATTTCTTCCTTATATCTTTTTTTTTAATTTTGGATGAATTTCTATAGTCAAAATAGTACCTAAACACGTTTTGAGTAGTTTAGGAATGTGGACCTTGTATAGATTTTTTTTAAATGACTTTCCTCATGGGTCTGATTTGATTTATATTTTCTCAGTGCAGGAAACATTTTCAAATCTTCAAACTTCCATTTGCTGCACTTTCTCATGGATGTATAAAGATTTCCAAAGTCAAAAGTTTAAGCTTTCAAAAGATTTCAGATTCTGCACTCAATAAATTTTACCAACTGCATTACTTTCTAGGGCTGTAATAAATTTATCACAAACTCGGTGGCTTAAAACAATAGAAATTTTTTTCTCTCAGTTTGGATATTGGAAGTGCGAAATCAAGGCATCAACAAGGCCATCTATCTCATGACTCTAGGGAAGATACCCTCCTTACTTCTCTAGCTTCTGGTATCTCCCTGAAATTCTTAGCATTATTTGACTTATAGCTGTGTCACTCCAATCTTTGCCTCCAACTTCACATGGCCTTCTTCTCTGTGTCCCTGTATGTCTTTCTATTTCCTCTTCTTGTCTGAGGAGACAGGTTATTGGATTAGGGCCTACCCTAATTGTATGATCTCATCTAGATACTTCCCTTGATTCAGTACTTCTGCAAAGACCTTGTTTCCAAAATAAGTCGCACTTTGAACTTGCAGATGGACATGAATTTGAAGGAACACTCTTCAAACCACTACACCAGCTTAAAAAGTTTCAATTCATTCAAACATACTATACAGGGAAGAAATGTAAGAAAACAAACAAAAACAAAATTTAAAAACATATTAATGATTTGGTCACTATATTATAGGATTTGCTACAATTGTATTGCTTTTTCTCTTTTCCCCTTTTCTTGCCCTGATTATTTCTCAGTTACTGGGAAAATTTGCATACCTCAAATATTCAACCAGACTCCAACAAACCATTACAAAAGAAATCATGTTTTTTTGGCCTTTTCTCCTCATGAATGAAGTGTTCCATTATAAATGCATCTACTTTTCAGTTTCTTGATTTGAAGGTATGTAAATGTGTAATGCTTAAAATAAATAAAAAGAACAGATGGTAGGACTTAAAGATCAAATTAGCTTTGTATCCATCTGGAATTTGGGGATGGTTTCATTATTTCCTTCTAATTCTTTCATTCTTTCCTGCATCCTCTGGCAGAGGACTTTATGCACAATTGTGCAATATAAATATCTTAGAGTAATAAAATATGATTCAGTTATGAAATAAAATCTGGAAATAATTCTGTGGCACTCTAATAGTATCATTGTCATTATAGTTACATTTGGTGGTTTTCCAGAATTAATATTGCAACATAGATACTCCTCAAGGACACACCAAAAAAATCTATTTGGTGTCCAAGGCATTTCAACATATCTACTGTTCTTATAAGTTAAGTTTCAAATATGTATTAGTAAGTACTAAATTACCGTACATTAACGTTAACAATGTCAACATGTTCTATTTTATTAGCCTGATGTGAATCCTCTGTAAGTTCACAATATGAAGTATATTTTATCTGTAAGAATTTGGTGTTTGTTTAACAGAGACATTCTTTAAACAATGCTTATGAGCCACAGGGAGAGCATGGAATGTTTTCATTGATAATAATGCAGAGTATATTTTAAGTGATGTTATGTTTCTGATCCTGTACTTCTCACATTCTGATGGGTGGAAAATAAGAATTGATGGGGAGGTGCCCGTCACTGTCAGCTGAAAGGGAGGATCCAGTGTGTTCTTCTCTTATTTTATGAATGCCTTATACTAGGCTGACTAGATTGTTCCTATCTTAAATCAAAAGATGCTTACACATAAACATGGAGTTGCCTGGGCATAAAATTAGGACTATAGCCCATTAAGGTGTAACTACCTCAAAAAAATCTTGCCCAAATACCATTTTCATTTTATTATTGCTCCACAGAAGAACCTGAAAGTAGTTCCCTATTGAAAATCATTTGCTTAAAATATAAGGTCTTCCACTTGGCCTTTAGATGTTCCTACTCCAGCCATCCATGCATCCAGGTCCTCTGCCTTGTTCTCCACAGATACTACATTCCCCACCAATATCGCCCTTGTCTCCTCACCTAAGCTCTGACTTGTGTTGCTTCTCTCGTCTGGGATGCCCTTTCCTTCTAACTTTTTAATCGTATAGGGCTCAGTTTTCTTCTCTCCAAGATGTTTTCCTGAGCTATGTCAGTCCTTATGTATTATATCACCTATGAATTCCTATTACATTTTAGAATTGATAAAATACTTTATAGTACAGTATGGAGTAATGGCTTTATCATACTTTAATTGTCTCACATCTGTTCTCCTACCAATTAAAAATAAAATTCACATATGTAGGACAGTGTACTGGACTCCTTTTATATTGTCCACAGAATCTAGTGCCATTTTACGTGATGACAATAAAACAAGAACAGTGATTTAAATATACATATTATTAGAACAAGCATTGTTATAAGCACTTCAAATATCCTAATGAACATATTCTTTACAACAAACCTCAGAAGTGGATATTATTTTTATTTTCATTTTGATGATGCGGAAATTGAAGCACTTTGAGGTAAAACAACTTAACAAATACAGCAAAGAAATCATTCAAATGCAAGCAGTTCAGCTATGAAGTCCATGTTTTTAACCATTATATCATTTCTACATATTAGATGATTATGAATATTTGGTTAACTATTGTAAATTAAGAAATTCAATATGTACATTTAAAATATGTTGGTCATCATGCTTCCTGTATAATTTTATTTCTGGCTTCATGGCAATTTGGGATGACAGACACAGCCCTAAAATTTCAGGCAAGGTGGCAGGGTAAGTTCACACTTTGACAAGAACACTCTGCTTCAAACACAAAAAATATAAATCATACAAACAGAAAACAAAAAACTCATTGCTGCTTTCAAAATCAAAATAACACTTCCATGGAGTAGAACTAGAACGTAAATACAAAATGTTAGGCAAGGCTAAAGTCATTGACTAGTGGGACACACTTCTGGAGGCAGTTTGGAACCAAGCTCCCTTGTGGTAGTTGAGGATTACCATGTTCCATGTAAGATGCGCCACTAGATTCAAGCTTACTGTTCAAAGCCAAAGGCTCCTGTGAGATTCTGTTGCTTATGAATGGACAAAACATGCTTCTGAAAGCTAAGCAGGGACTACTGCTTATAGTAAGTTGCTGGCCCTAGGAAAGGAAAATACACCAAAGAGGCTTGAGACCAAGAATACAACCTGGCTCCATAACTGGATTTGTAATGTTCCTAATATCACCTCAGGACAGAGAGTGAAAATGGCTAATCTGTAGCCTGGTTTGGTACTGATGGTTTATGCAGTTGTGGTTTGGAGGAACCTGCAAGCTAAAATTCCAGAATACATAAAGAAATCAGAGTCATGAAATGAAATGACTAAGAAAAAGAGTCATGAAGTCAACATTTGGAGCCTAATCTGTTTCTGATGAAATTAAGTTTATGGAACATTATAAAAAAGACTTTAAAATAACTTATTTGGAATGCACAATAAAGGAATCACACCCATAGAAAAGACTGGAAAATTGTAAAACAAAAAGCCCAAAACAAGAAGAGGTAGTTGTGAAAAGAACCAAATAAAAATAAAAAGTAAATAAAAATTATGGCCATTGAAGTGAAATACTAGGTAGGATAAGCTTTACACTGATGATAATTAGAAATCAAATTTGTAAACTGAAGAATTAACCTAGATGACAACACGAAGAGATAAATATATTAAAATGCAGTCAGGAGATATGGGGAAGATTTGAGGAACTCTAACATAGGTATGCTCAGAGTTTCAGAAGAAGAGAAATTAGATATATACTTGAAAGCAATATATGAAGAGAGTTTTCTAAAAATAAAAAATAAAATAAAAGATTTGATTAAACAGGTAGAAAGTATATTCCAAGAACTGAGAAAGAGAAGATATATCTGTACCTGGTCACAGTACTATGGAGATAGAGAACACTAAGATTAAAGATAAAAATCTTAAAACCTCTCAGACATAAAAGATTATCAAAAAGGAAAATGTAATCAGATTTCAGATAATTTCTGAGCAGCAAAAATGGATACCAGAAAAGAGCAACAATATACTAAAAGTACTAAGTGAAAACAACTGTTAAACTAGAATTTGTAAATTAAATAAACCAAAACTGATTAATATTCAAAAGGCCAAGATAAAGATATTTTCACACATAAAATGATTGAGAATATTTACTCCATAGAAACTACCATGAAAAGCACTATTAAAAGATGCATTTCAGCAAGAAGAAAAGCAAATTCAGAATGAAAGCATAGGGTACAAGAAATAGCAATAAGCTAAAAAACTGAAGTTAGACATCATTTGTGAAAAATATAAATAACTAGGGTTGGTTTTTCTTTTTTGGTTAAAAACAAATAAATTTAACATTTTAGAAAAAATAAAAATATCCATGAGTAGATAACTAAATTGAGCTTGGTCTTGTGTTTGGAGAAATATTGAATAACTTTAAACACTTTGCTAGAAAAAAAAATACACATGTTAATAATTAAAGGTGACATGAAAGGAAAGAGATATAGTGTATATATTCCAAACACACTGAGAAAAAAAAAATATATATATATATATAACCACTTCATTAACCAAACAGAAATCAGGAAAGAAAAAGAAATGAAGCATACATTAAGTAGTAAATCAGATAATAGAAATAAGTGTAAATGTATCAATGATCATAACTGATGAATATGGATTCAAAGACAGGTAATTTAATTTGTTTTAAAAAGTCCAACTATCTACTGCTTCTTAGTATCACATTTAAAACAAATCTACTGAGAAAGTTTGAAGATAAATAGAAGACAGTATCATGCAAATATTAATCACAAGAAAGATTTTATTTTTCTCTATAAAATAATATGAAAGTATTAATAATGCCATTATTAATATCAGAAAACATATTTATGGAACAAACTTTTACTGTAAAGAATGACTCTCTGTAATAATAAAGGGAAAAATTCTTCAGAAAAATATGACACTGATTAACTTGTAAGTGCCTAATGACTTCAAAATATATAAAGCAAAAATTGACAGTTACAGGAGAAATAGACAACCCACCATCAGAATGGGAGATTTTAGCATCAGAAAATGATACATCAAGCAGAAAAACAGAACTATGAAGATTTGCAAAAGTAATAATTTTGACTAATAGATATTAAAAGAACATTCTAATCATGATAGTGTTATTTGTCATTTCATATATAGGTCATGCCCACTCCATACTTTTCTTTCCTTCTGGTTGCCTAGTATGCCATCCTTTTCTTTCTTCATGTCAGTGCAAATACACTACTTATTTTTCATAGACCAGGTCAAGTCTTATTCCCTAAAGGACGTGTTCTTTATTGTTTGCATGGATTCCTTTTTCTTACAAATTACACAGGGCACTACAATCTGTACTTTAATTTGTCTCCTTAATAGCAAATCATTTGTGCTGCTCAGATAGCATATTCTTTTGTTTCACAAAGTACCTGCAAATACTATCTTTAAAACCTGTCCTAGTTCTCACTCCACTCCTTTCCAGCAACTTAAGTGTCCTTACTACTTGAAACTAGATTGATTATGAACCAATTAAAAGGAAGGAAACTTGACTCTTTAAGATGTTAGAACCATAGTAGAGAGTTATCTTTAAACAAATATTGCAAACAACTGTTTGTGAGTGAATATCAATAGTCCCTATTCTGCTACCAGAGAGAGGGGGAATTACATTGTAAATCATCAACCCTATAATGTAATGAAAAAGAACAGAATGAAAATGTTCCAACTGACACACATGGTTTGATTCATGGAACAATTTCTTCATACCTCTTAGGCTACTGACTGACTCCTCAGTATAAATCTTTCTGAAGACTCCACAAAGGATTAGCCAATCACTGAAATGAAGAAAAACCTTTATATGAAACAAATTTTCCAAGGTTTAAACAAAAAAATGCTGCAAAGCAAGTGACATAAAAACAATAATTTGCAAACAAGATTCAAGGAGCTCTGGGGATTTCACTGAACAATATGAGGTTAAGTGGCTTTCTCAGTCATTTTACAACCCTTCACCAATCAACAGGTAGTCTGTTATCAAAGAAGTAACTAGTGTTAAACAGCAAAAAGTAAAGGGTATGTTACTTTCACTCAGGTATTGACTATGTATAACCAGGGAACAGAACCATAACCTATAATTAAGCTGCCTAAATAGTATTACTTGGAAAAACCATAAACTACTCAAAAAGAAGAAGGGTAGTAACTGGGACTAAATTTAGGAAATAGCCTTAACTCCTTTAAGCTGTGAAACTTAAAAGCACACAGTCAATTCTTATTTATAAGAAATCTAATCTAATTAGAAGAATTTATGCCTAAATTCAAGCCAATGGCAGTTGGAAATATTGCTACCCAGCTGTATAGGATTGGTATTTTCTGATAAAGGGCAAAGGAGGCCTGCAGATCCAGAGATCTATAGCTGTAAATCAGATATTACTGTTCCCCAATGTCCTATTTGGTATCGATAACTTATCAAAGAAACAAATAAGTTGTTCTCCTACCCTTCATCCTCCATTGGTGAATATTTCAGGTTCTCTTTCTAAATAAAAATGGTGATAAATACTTTAAATCCTTCCCTATCAAATCAACATTCCAGAAGTGATCCATGTAATGAGAAGGAAATGAAGAACATTGCCTAGCGACTGGATGGTTGAAAAGAACAAAGAGAAGTAAAAGGGTCATATCCTCTGGGGGTAAGGGATTTCCTGACTATGAAGTTAGGGATTTTATTAAAAACATGCCCAAATTCTCTCCTTTGCTTTCCATGATACTGCCTAACCAAGATGCTCTCTTCACTCTGGAAAGTTCTTCTGTTGTCTCCTTTATTGACCACTTCCTGACTTCTTGTGGTTGAATCTTTTCTCTACATCCTCAGAAATCTGCTCTTCCCTAACAGCTCTTTCCCTGCAAATATCATGACTTGACCTCATCATCTATTTGAGTAATGAGTCACAAAAGACAGTGTACTCCTGAAAAACAAATATTATGTTTATCAGCTGTACTTATTTTCTGTGCCAAATTTTGCTCTTGATTCTTATACCTTGATATCTTAACATCAGTGCAAATGCTCTGTAGTAGTTCATTTAAAATTTTACCTGTTCCGTAAAGGAGTAAGCAGTTAGTGGGAAGAACATGAACTTTGAAATAAAAGGGATCTGGGCTTAAATCCCCAAAATACTGATCATAACGGATGAAGGGTAGCTTATCCCTTGTTTTCTGTCCCACTGCCTATTTAGGGCTGCCTAGTAAAGGTTATACCCACATTGTATCTACTACACAGGACAATGATTTCCTGATTTCTATCTCTGTGGCACACGGTTCCCATGTAGGAAACTCCACTGTGTCTTGTCTGGGAGAGAAGTAACTGGCTGTTAAGGGACTGTTACTTTGGATTTTGCTAGCTTCTCTTTCATGAGATCTGTCTTTGCTCAGAGCATAATCACTGCTTCTGCTAAGTGGTGAATGGAAACAGCCTGCTCTCCACCTTAGCTGAGCCCTTTTTCTGCTGTTTTGGGCCAGTTGTTACCAAAATCTCTTAGGTTAGGACAGAGAGCTTGAAGATAACCATGTTTGGGTCTTTTCAGTCTAAATGTTTTCATCTCTTTGATAGAGGGATGATCTTTTCCTTATGAGGCTTCCAAAGAGTGAGCCCTAAATAGCAATTTCCCAAGTTTCTAATACCTGTAAGTCATAATATAATAATTCTACTTCAAATAAAGAACACAATGATCCTACATCACTTCCAATTGCCAATTAGGTTAACTAATCACAGCTTTTGAACCCCCGCCCCATCAATCACATAGCATCTCATATATCAATATAGCATTATGATCATTGTAGCTGCTAATCAGCAAAGCTGAGTAAATTCTGTACTTGCTTTGCAGTTAACCATCACACTGCCCAATTTAGATTTGAGCCAATATTTTGCATCTTTGCTTTCCACCTGGATTATTGACATTTATTCACCTTGTGAGTCTGTTCTCTACCCTTTCCAACCTGGGGCCTCCCCAGTTAAACTTTCAAATTGGCTCCTTCCTAATTCTTCATGCCTATTTTTTATTCTTGCCTCCTATTGTTAGCAAGCTATTACTGTTTATCATTTTAATTGTCATCATTTTCATCTGACTGTATTTTATATTTATTCCTCATTCTAACACTAACACATTATTTGAAGAGTTGACGAACGGAGTAAAAAAGTAACACAAGGGGAAATCTGTAGAACAGCTTGGCACATGGTGATAAAATTGGTTTCCCTTGCTCTTTTCTGGCAGAAAGGTGTAATCATTCCCAAATTTGAAGCTCATAGAACTTTTTTTTGTACATTTCCTATGGTAATTTAGTTACCATATTTTGTATTATGTTTGCTTGTTAACTGATTAATTGTAAATTTCCAAAAATTAATTATCTCTGTATTCCCCATACATACATTGCACTATCACAGGAGCTAGCACATTAGCCCTCAATACATGATTATTGATTTGAAATGCTTTATTCTCTCACTACATAGAGAATACTTCAACTCAACAAAGTACTACTATGAATGTATTTGTGGACACAAGACTTAAATCATGACAAGTGCCCATTTTGTTGAGCTACCCTTACACTCTGGGACGTAAGGATTCCCTACCTAATGTTCTTTTTGTTGCACACCTGAAATTTGGATCAAATAGATATTCTATGAAAATTCTTATAATTGATTTACTGCAGCTCCTTTTTCCAAAATAAGTTCATTTAACTTAATCATTGTAACTCGAGGGGGAAAATAAGTTCCCAGCTCAGGGCAAATTACCTTTAAAGCTGACATAAGTCAAAGGGAGATTTAAGTGGGAAAAAACTGTTTATTGCTTACAAGCAGTTGTCTTCTTCTGTTCATCATGTCTTTAACCACCCAGCTACGAAAAGGGATCCTACCCAATCGCTCCTGTTCAGATATGCCCTCACTCCCCCTTGTAATCACCTATTTATATGGAGATGGACTACTCTCCACCCCTTGGAAACACCTATTGATAGGGAGATGCTCTAAGGCCAGGTGAGAGATTCTGGAAATATTGCAATTTTACCCAAAATCATTTGTGAGACATCCCTAATATGAATGAATTGGAAGGTAAACTAAATTGGTGAATACTAGCTTTAGTGTTATTCCCTTTCACAATGTATATCTACAACCATTATAACAACTTAGACATTGTCTAGTGGAGTTTTAATTAATAGATAAGGATGATCTTTAATTAACTTATCGAAATACTAGCTCAGACTAGTTTCAGCCCTACATATATTGAAATTACATTGTTTCTAAGTCAATAGATACTTGTAAAGTATTTAAAGACCATTTTCATTCTTAGCAGAGTAGAGGTTCCCTTAAACCTTTTTCACTATATGGTTAATTTTTTTAGCCAGCCTTCTCTTCTTAAGAGAGAAAACAAAAATGCAGTACAATAAGTCTGATGACCTCAGTCAACCTTCTGAGCCATTCTGAGTTACTGTTCTTCAAATTAATGTGTTTTCCTGGGTAGATATAATGTACCAGGTAATGATACAGGATTGTAGAATTATGCGGATAAAAGGAAATCTAACCCTTGGTTCAGTTATTCCAACTACTCATTTTACATATGAGGAGAAAATTGATTTCTTATATGATTCCTGTTTTAGTTGGGGGCTATAGGCCAAGCCAGGCTTCTCTTTGGGTGTCCCTGGGTGTTAATTCTGTGTTTTGTGAAAGGCAAATGAGTAATATAAGTAAAAAACTTAAAATGAAAGAGAGAGATTGAGAGTAGGGTGAGGGGAGAGAATAACAAGCATGCAAATAAAAGTGCATTTGAAGCTTAATTAAAAATAACAGCCTTACTGTTAATCTGATACAGGGACCTTAGTGATGCCGGGGGTTCTTGTTTCACGAAGCCGAAGACTGAGCTTAGCAAACAGGCAAGGTAGGAGAGCAAGGTACAGGCTTTTATTTAGAGATAAAGTGGAAGAACAGAGCTCCTGGCTCACGCCAGAAGGGGACAAGAGAGTCCTGGGGTGGTGTGTTGTCTAGGGGTTTTTATAGGCAAATGAGGATTTTTCAAGAACATGAAAAAAAAGGCTTCGGGGTGTGGACTTGTACCACTTGCCCTGCCCTCAAGGTGGGCTGGGTTGTTCTCTGCTTGCTAGGGTTGTATCCAGTAAAGTCATGGGTTATACTGAGATGCTCTCTTTATTTGTGAAACACTCAAGCATTCTAGGCCAAGTTGCTCCTGGCCTTTTGACTTTTAACTGACCTTACTGAAGATGTCTATATTCTTAGTCTGGTATCTTGATCCTAGAAGATTAGTGTGACCTTGACTTTGCATAATGCTTAACACAGAGTTTCAAAAGGGACTTCTTTGCCCATTGTTATATTGCTGACTGTAAATATCCCGCCCTACCCTTTCCAGAGGCCCTCACCCTACTCTGACTACACCCATGGTCCCTGTCTCATTAGGAGATTCCAAATTGAAAGCAAATGAATTGGAATTTCTAATTCATGCATTCAATGAAAGTAGGGAACTGCAGTTCTGCAAAAAATTTTGGAACACTGCACTTAAGACTTCATTCATTCAATCTAGGTTAGGTCTTCTTTTTTTTCCTCTGTTTTCACAAAATGCCAGGTACTTCCAGGTGCTGGGGATAAAAGGCAAGTATATAGGTGCTATGAGAAGGCAGTGCTTATGAAGGGGTCCCAACCCAAGCTGGGGTGTCTGTGTGAAAGATGGCTTTCTGGAAGAGACAATATAGGACCCAAGTCCTTAACGGTAAGCCAGAGTTGGCCTGACATTGTCTATAACAGTGAAGGAAATACAGAAAATACCAGTTGAAAAAAATTCCATCTGATTTTCTGTTGGGCCACTCTGGTCTGAGCCCCTCACCTCCTGTTGGGCAATGAGGGCTTCTTCCATTTCAGAATGAAAAATAGTGTTGTGGCCAGAACACTTTTAAAGTAATCAGCTTTAGTTTTCCAAGTAGTCAACACTTGGCCTATTTGAGATAGATTTTAAAGCAACATAAAAGCTTTCTAATTCAAATGACCTGAGGTGTTTCCAATGCTAAGACTACTTAATTAAGAGGTAAATATCTACCACCCAAAATTAGAAACTTCAAAATCTAAATTTCATAGACAGTTGTGAATGGGGCAACTCTAGATTTGTGGTTAGGGCTGCTCTCTTCAAAAGTCCAGGAGTTATCACTGAGGAATATATTATACAGAACTTTAAGACAGAAGAATATACTTTTGTGTTTATTTATATGTGGAAGATATCTGCCTGTTATAATTTGTTCTCTTTCTCTGTCCATATGTCTCTTCATTTTGCTTTTCCAGTTAATGCTTTCTTGAATGTTCTTTTTTTTTTGAGACTTTTGAGGAAATTAGGAGTTTGGCATCTGAAGAGTCACACTAAGTGCTTTCACATTTCACACGTCTTGCTGTATGAATATCATGGAACAGTTGTCTATGTACACTCTTTTATGGGACATTAAGTATTATTTTGGATTCTAGCCCAGATAGAATGGATGAAAAATTTTATTATTATGAGATTTTTGTGTCTTTTTGCTTTGATAAGACATTTATTGGATTGTATTTCCCCAGGTTTGCATGCTTAGTAATTCTTAGTACATTTTTATGACTTCTCTGTAAAATGCTCATACTGTGTCATATGTCATCTGAGAACTCGAATTTTTACTTTCTTTTTTTTTTCATCTTCTAGGTTATACTCCTTTTTCTAGCCACCTTTCTGACAGCTGTCTGACAGTGGCTCTAATCACCACTATAAACCTCTAGCTCAACCATCATCACATATGTGATCAGTAGTTGTCATTGACAAATGTCACAGAATAAGGAGAGTCAGATTTGAAAGGATCAGCTCTAAAAAGCAAACCAAGGTTCAAATTCTCATTTAAAACCACCTGTGGCTTTGTGGCATTATCACAGTCCATTTTATTTGATACTTGCACAACTTTCAACTATTTTAAACATCAAACCATTTCAGAACTTACTCTTGATCCTATTTTTTTGAAGTATGAATGTATTGACATATATTGATAACATAGGTCACAAATGTCCTCTCCAAAGAAAAAGGAAGCTACAATAAAATGATAGGTTTTAGAACTGCAAAAGGACTTAGATGTCATCCTGTTCAACTTCTAATAAACACCAGCCTCGAGTAGTTCAGTGCTTTTTCTGACGTTACAGATACTTGCTTTTACCAGCTGGTTCCAGAACTTGACCTCCTGCATTTTATCCAGTGTTTCTTCATACAGCTACATTTTCATGCTTTTACATCAATACATTCATTTAACTAAAATTTATGAAGTAGGTTCTACATGCCAAAGATTGATAATACAGTGATGTGAAACATACCAGCACATGTGTGCATATACATATGTTACCCAAACCAATGGTATTTATCTCTAATCAATGAAGACATTTTTTTTTCTGCTGAATTTAAACATGACTTCAACCAGGAGCTTTCCAGGCATTCACTATTTGTCTTTGAGTATTGTCATGCACTTTGAACCGTTTAGCCATCTAAGGATTAGTAGTTTTCTTAAAGAATTAGCTTGAGGGAACATAATTATAATAACAATAGTAATAATAGATACCATTCATCACTACGTTGTAGGTTCTAAACACATAATTATTAAAACAAAATTGCTTATAAATGAATCACCTAAGTTCAACTCAGTGGTTCTGAACTTCAGAAAATACAGGTCTCTGTAATTTCCACTGTGCTCTGTGCTCTGTAGTGATCAGTGGTTACACTCCCTCTTTTTGGTCCACAGTTCTTGGCTTGTTTTGTATTCTTTAAGTCATGCATCATTAAAGACATTGTACCTTTTGAGTTTTATCCTAGAGTCTCTGCATACAAAATAAACCACTCGGGTCTTACCTGCTTTATAGTGTCTTTTGAAAAACAGTATTGCCCATGTTGATGCAGGGAATAATAGAAAAGAATAATGAAGAAGGCCCTTCAGACTTAGACCTATACTGTCATTGTGGTTTGGATCAAGAAAAGGAATGATTCATGTGGGTTTAAAGGGCAGTGAGTCAGGAGGCATCTGCAGGCAGAGCCATGGACAAGTGGAAGCCAAGAGTCAGAGAAGTTCGTGTGTCTGATTGTGTCTGCCCTCAGGACATGAAGGTGGCATGTGATGGTATGTGTACTGGAATCCCTGACTATTGCTCATGAAAGGGACCACTAAAAGAGCTAAGTTCTCAGAATGTAACTTTTTCTAAATCTTTGGGAAAAATAGAGAGGGAGGGAGAGAGGCAGAGAGAATGGAAGCTTCGTGTGGGCTGCTGACAGGAAACAACATTTTACAAAACTACTTCTTGAATGGCAATTGAATCAACTCATTGTCATCAAGCTTTAAGTGAATGAGTTCTTGCAGTTGGCAAAATTGAATAGGAAATGCTTTAATTCTGTTCTGGCTATGGTCCAACGAGAGAGACTTTTCAAGTGTGGAATTGCAGAGCTGTGCTAAATAACCCCAAGTGAACTCTCTGTAGGTTAAGCTCTTTATTTAGGTGGGGGTCACCGCTTACTAATGACCACCTGGTGAAAGGGGTGGGTGAAAACTTGGGAAATCTGGGGTTGGCAAGTGATACATAGACCAGATATCTCTATCCAACAGTATTAGATGGAAATGTGGGTCAACAGTAATTAGTTTCATTAGTACATAGAGAAAATTGTTATTCAAGTTGGGTATCATTTTTGCCCTTAGTCAAAGGCTCATTGATGGTTATTCAAAATAGTAGAACTTCCAGATGTTACATCTTCAACAATAATTTTGACTAGGATCCATGGTCAGGAGGACATGTTGATAAGTAGATTTGATGAAAAGGACTGTTTTAAAGGCATCTGGTTTGCTGATGCAAACCTATGTTTTCTGTTTCCCAAGTTTATGTTTTTTTCTGTATGTTGATCAGAGAAATCTTCTGTACCTTATAAATCAGGAAAGACTTGGGACAAATTTCACTTTTACAATTACATTTGGTTATTCAGGGGCTAGTTATCTAGTGTGTGGATAGGATTCCAACCAGAATTGCCAACCAAACTTTAGGATTGGTCAGTTGGGAGCATAAATCACATTAGAAAAAGCTCTGTAGGAGAGGAGGACATGCCACAATTTCACTGAATCAACACTTTTTTCCCCCCAGAATGTGTGTTTAGTAAAGGTTCAAAAGGAAAGGAAAGCAGGATGTGGTTCTTTTCCTTCAATCTTTTCTTAAAGGATTTTATTTAAGGTTTCTAGGAGCATTTACTCAATATTAAAAAAGAACTGGGTTATTTTATGTGCCACATAGTGGTTCAACCACATTCGATATTTGAACTCTTCCTTAGATGGAATCACCTCTGTTTTACTTTAGATACCCCACTGGAGGACTTACCTGGCAATACAGTCTTTATATTTTCCCATTTACTTTTATACTATCCCCACTTTCTGGTGGACAGTCTGCTGCCAAGGCCATTCTCAAATCAGCTGCTGCGTGTTGGATCCTCAGGATCATGCAGCTGCATTTGGGGAAATTTACTCTAAGTTCTGTTGCGAGAAATTATCTTTACCTCACTCTTCTGCTAGAGTCAATGACTCACTGAAGAATGAAGTAGCAGATTACTTAACGGAACATCTGCTTGACCCAGCAAATTCCTTCCTTGGGGCACTGTGAAACTTGAGCAGCATGGCACTGCAAAATGAACATATATCGAAGCCAGAGAAACGTGAGGTGGCCGCAGTGGTGCCCCGGAGCTGACTATTGTAAATGGACTGTGCACATGTCTTCCGAACTCTGAATTCAGTGACATCACACCGGTAGTTTGATATGGGGCCACGATGGAGACTTTATACTAGGGCACTGGCAAATGCTACAAATTTTTTTTTCTTCCTTCCCTGAAAAGCCAGTTTTTAATACTTACCAGCCCACCGCTGGGCCAGGGTACCTTAAAGACTGATTAAAAAAAAAAAGTTCTTTAGTACAAGCTTCCTCAAAACAAGGTCCTTGGACCAGCAGCCTCAGCATCACCTAGGAATTTGTTAGAAATGAAAATCATCTGGCTCCACCCCTAACCTACTCTAGGGGTCTGGCTCAGCAATCTCTTAACAAGTCCTCCCTCTCAAGTGAATCTGATGTATGCTAACGTGCAGTAACCACTACTCTAATGACTGAATGATAGGGGAAGAGTGAATTATGTTTAATTACCTGTATGCTGACCATAATTGAATTATTAATTATCTTATACCTGTCCCATTGTGCTTATCAAGCTTTCGGAAGATCACGCCAAATGGGACTGCTATTTATAGCACTTGCAGTGAATGATGGGAATGTGTCAAAACTATCATTTCCAGTTCACAGGGCTCATAGCAGACAGAAACACACCACTCATCTCTAGCGTACACATCCCTCAGCTGGGAGCATTGCCCTAAAGCAGGTGATGTGGGTGTGGTATGCTAACTTGGCTACCATATTCTTTGCTAGGCTGAGTCAGAATCCCCCGGAGGGCTTGTTAAAACACAGATTTAGCAAGATTGCTGGGCGCCATCCCTAGGTATTCTGATTTAGTAGGCTTGGAGAGAGCCTGATAATTTTCATTTCAAAACAACTTCCCAAATGTCCTGGACACTACTGGTCCAGGGACGGCTCTTGGAAAATCATTGCCCTAGAATGTCTTTTGAATGATCTGTTTTGTGTGAGTTTCTGCTTCTCAGCTTTTTGTTCTTCCCTGTTCTACATTTAGTTTGGCTGTGATTTCTCCTCAGAGAAGGGACAGCCCACATCAAATGGGGCATGATTTTTAATGTGCAGGAGCCCTGCTGAGCCCTCTATTTCCTGTCAAGATAGTATTCAGAATCATAAAGCACATTGTCATTTTTCTTAATTCTTCTGCTAAGTTTTTACAGGCTTGGCACTTTGTTGTTGTGTCAGATAAAGCTCAGCTACTTCCTCATTGCAGAGTTCGTGGCCTTTATGATTCACACTTTGCACTGCCATCCGGATCACTCACTGAGTTGAACAGGGTATTTTTCCCCTTTTGAATAGATTTTATTTTCTTTGAATAGAATAATTTAATCCACTTGAGTTTCATCCTCTTCTTATTTGACTTTCTACAAGAGAATAGGAACTCTTTCCAATGCATGAAAAGCACAGTTTAAGCTGTGGTTCTTACTGGTTTGAACTATGGTCTGGGGTTTAAAGATCGGCATGATGAATCTAGAAGGCTTTGCACACCTTATCATGGCGCTCTAGTAGGATGTCTATGTCTTTCTCCCTGAACTCTTACAATGCAACATTTGAATATGGGTGGCTAATGTTATTGTCTGACTGTTTCATTCTTTTAAAGTCACATCTTCAAATTACTCGTTAGGATCCCTGCTAAATTTGAGTGAGAAGACCTTATTTTAAGACCTATCTTGGCCACACAATAGTTCTGTGATCTTGGGTAGGTTATTTGCTTTTCTTGGTCTCACTTTCCTCATCTATAAAATGGAAATAATGGCATATGTACTATTTCATTTAAACAGTGTGAGGATCCTAATGATTATCTAGGAGAGTGTTTTGTGAACTCTAAAATGCTATGTAATTAGGAAGCATTTAATGTGTCCGTTTTGATACTCAGCATGGTCAAGACACAGAGTAGACACAAGCAGTGTGATATCTGGCTTATGTGTGTATGTGGGGAGTCTATATCAATCTTTGGAACTTGACACTCAAAATGGTATCTCATTATGTACTTAATAGCCAACTAAGCATGAATTGTACATATATAATAACAGGTAAAAAAGTTGGTTATTAGCAAGACTTTAGGAGGAAGGAAAAATTGGAAATTGGCTGTAGGCCTTGGAATTTTGCTTGACATTCACTACATGGAAACTAGTGAGATCTTAAGAAGTTGAGTGCATGTGTCATTTAAGTAACAGGAATACTGGGGAACATACCCTGTCTCTGGTGTTTGATAAGGTGCCTCCTCAGTAACTTTTTAGCCCAATAACTAGGACACTTTTCTTGACTATAAATGTGTACCTGCTGGAACAAGGAGCAGGATGGGTGGGCTATTTTATATATTAAAAATAGAAAATAACAAAATTGTGTGTGTGTATGTATGTTTATGGTAAATATGCTAAGTATTGTGAAATCCTGGAGTCCATCTTGAGAAAACGCATGGAAGTCTTCTAACAGATCTCTCTCTCTCTGTTGGGCTTTCATGGCATTCTGAGAATCAGATATCATGCACTTGAGTAGGGAAATGCATCTCAGTCATACATTTGACATTGGCCCAGTTCTCTCCAAATTAAATAGCACAAAAAGTGCTGGAAAAAGTATATGGAAACATTCTACCTCAATGCTTATATCTTGCTAATGGTGAGTAAATCAATTAATCTGTCTGAAACTTAATTTCATAACCTGCAAAGCAGAAATAATAATTCTTAACTCATTTGCCTTTGCTAAAGTGCAGAGGAAATGTACATAAACATACACTGTCAACTATAAAGCATGCTAGAAATGCAAGATTTTATTTTCAAAAAGTTTATTCTAGAAGGCTTTGTATGTAGTCAAGCAACTGTATTTATTACATAATTAAAAACAGGCTAGACATGAATTGGGTTGAACAAAAGAATCTGTAAATGACTTCGATGCCGTCTGAACAAGTACCTGTCGTAGGTCTTGATTCATGCATGAAGCCTCCTGGCAGACTGGCTAGCTGAAGCTTTGCCTTCCCTATTCAGTATATTTTCTGTGTCCTGAATGAAGACAGAGAAGGCATGCTCTTCAGATTCATAGGTGATTCAGACCTGGAAGGAGTAGCTAATGCTATGAATACATATACAAAATTCCAATGGATCTCAAAAGGCAGAAACAATAATCTGAAAGCAACGAGATGGCATATAACATGGATATAAAGAAAGTTCTTCATTTAGAGTACAAATGGTCTATTACACAAATTCAGGATGTGGGTGATTTGCCAAGGAGAAAGCTAGTATGAAACCATTTGGGGGTTTTAAATGTTTACAGATCAAATAAAATGTGATGTGTTTGCTTTGAAAAACAAACAAACAAAAAAAGGTATGGAATTGAAAAATATGGGTGCTTGCTACCATGATCTGGTGTTCAGAAATCTAGCTTCTGAGTCAGGGGATTAAGATTCTGGTCCTCACTGGGCCACCATCTCGCAGTGTGACCTTGCTCAGCTCATTTAATGTCTCATGGCTTCAGTTTCTCTAATGTATACAATGAGAATTTAGACTAAATTATTTCTGAGATTGTTTCCAGCTATAAGAACTTATGATTCTGAGTTGGGTCATTAAAGGCCTTTTTTTTTTTTTTGGTGTTTTTTGAGACTTGATAATCATCTACAGCTAGTAGAAAGAAATGCAAGTGCAGAAAAATAAACTGAAACCTAAAATGAGAATATATGTGTATTTATCTTTTTATTTTCTCAGTAATTGTGACATCTAATTTAATTTTGGTAGCTCAGCCAATGGCTCTTCAAAAATAATGTATTTCTCGACTTAGTTTGCTTAGCTGGTGTGCCTTAAGAACCTTTCTGGAGAATCAGATTTTCCTGTAACTTTTAGGTACAAATCCCAGTAGGGTCAGCTGGCTCACTTTCCTTCCAAGACAGATAAATTGAGCTGTATGGGCTTTTATTGTGTGTGGTCTTAGATGTCTAGCATGAGACTTTAAAATTAAGGTCCTGTCTAGAGCTTATAAACATACACAGGGTTTCAGACCTCTCTTTATCATCAAAACTATGGGGTGATTTTTGCTGCCAAAAAAATGAGTGTTGCTTCTCTCTAAGTTACAGAAGTATTATTTCTTTATTATAAGCTTTAACTGAACAGTGAGTGACTTAATAATTTGCAGTCCCTCTGGGTTTTACAGTGTGCTGAGTTCTTCTGAAGGAATGGTCGCATGCATAGGCAACTTGTCCAGCATGTTAATGCACCTGGTAAATTTCACTCATTTTATTATGTTGTTTGTTTGATATGGGGTTTCTATTATATTCCATACAATTGAGTTTCTTGTGTTGTTTTATCTATATTTGCCTTATCCTCATTACTTTTTGAAACCCTGAACTGTGTTTTAATTAGTTAAATGAATGGGCATTAATCAGACTATCTCTTTCCCAGTGATAGATAAAACAGATTCATCACATCTTTAAGGATGCTGTGTTAGGGAAGATAACAGTTTGTTTTTATCCTTCCTTCTTTTCTTCCCCCTGCTTTCTTTCCCCTTCCTCTCTTCTCTGCTTTCCTCCATCGCATCTACCCTTCTTCTGTTTTCCCTTTTGTTTCTTTTGTTAACAGTTTTTATTGAATCACCACTGTGTGCTAGGCAGACTGAGGGTTTATTCACTAATAAAGTATCAGACTTCATGGTGCTTTTGATCCAAGAAAGGATTCAGTTAAGTAAACAACTGAAATGCAGAAAGGTAGAGCGCAACCAGTTCGATAATGAAGGCCAGAGAAGCCATTGCAGAATAGATTTAAAACCTGAGAGCTGAAGATTTATTTAAAAGAAGTTGAGCTTGGGTTGGAAGTAGGATATATTCTAGAAAGAGGGAAAGCATGTAGTAATATCTTAAGACAGGAAAAATGATAGCACAATTAAGACACAAAAACATCAGATGGCTGAAGCCTGGTGCACAAGATTGACCAGAAATAGAATTGGAGGGGCAAGACCTTATGGACCCAAAGGGTAATAAAGAGTCACTGGATGGTTGAAAGAAATCAAATAACATGATCAGTTTCAATTTATAAAAGGTCATTTTTCTGTGGGTGGAAACTGATTTGGAGGGACATGAGATGATTTTGGGAATTACTACTGTAGTCTGTCCAGGTAAGAGATGATGATGGTAGCAGTGATGATGAGGTAGCATTGGACTGAGAGGAGGGCTGGATACTTGAGGGTCTGCTTCATCTGAACAGAGATTTGGAGTTTTTATTTCATTGTCAGGTAATCATCTTCACAGCTATTGTTGAAAGAAATCCTTTCCCCCTTGACATTATTATTCATAATTTGAGGACATAAAAAGACTGCCCAAGGAATAGACCCATAGCTGTGAGAGGTTTAGGAGTTTAGAATAGATTTCTAGATGCTGTGCTGATTTTGAGTAGAAGAAAGAGCACCAGAATAAGAGTCAGAGCTCTGAATTTAAGCCCCAGTAATGAGCTCTTTGACTATGGGCAAATCACTTAACCTCTCTAGACACTCCTTTCAGTTCTAATCTTTGTGAGTCTGTGGATGCCTGTGTAAAAGAACTCCAGAGAGGAAAAGCCTCTAGGTGTTTATTTGCATTTTGAACATCTTAATACTGTTTTAATCCCTTTTGGTATGCATATTGAAATTCTAGATTCAACAAGTGAGAAGCCTTCCCAAACTATGAACCTATAAAATAGTAAATCTGGAGCTGAAAATTAGACTGTCTTGTTATTTTGCATACTTGTTTCCAGAGATGAAAGGTTTTGGAGTCTGAGAAAGATGAGCCACAGAAATATAATTTTTGAGAATAGTAATCTCTAATGATGAGAAATTGGGCTAAAGTGTGTAGTTGTTCCCAAACAGAAGCCAACTCGACTGGTGCCTATTTTGCCACATAAAAATCCTCTGTGGGAGCCTGTGAGTAAACGGGACTGGTCAGTAGGGAAAGGATGGGTGCTGTGCTCTAGGGCAGTGCTTTTGAGTGTGGGTCATGAGATCACATTAGTCTTACAAAATGTTTCTTGAAACAAACAAATGAAAAGTGTTTGGGGCAAAATATATTTGAGAAACACTGTGTAATATAATGTCTTTATTGATTAACATATTGGCCTACTAGAAGTTCTGGGATATTCTACATGAAATATTTAGTTTAACTTTGTTTATTCCTGTGTTTCTCTGACTCATTTGACCCCTCCACTGCTTTAACTAGGATTTCTATTAACAGCCCCCTGAACTGGTGTTCCATGATGGAAATTTACAATATATGGAAGTCATTTTTTAAAGTCATTGACATGCAGTCATCTATGGACTGGTCCAAGGCTACTGATCCTTTATTGTTTAAACAAACACACACGTTTGTGAAATTGCTAAGAGAATAGGGATAAGCATTTTGGCTGCCAAATAGGCTAATTTCATCATCAACAGGCTACCTGACAACAGTCTTATTGTGTAGGTTGTGCATAGTGTATTACAGGACTCTTTACATTTACTCCATGCAGGATGCAACCTGCCAGATCTTCTGTTTGATATGTATGGTGGCTGACCCTGTGAATTTTCTTTCACTGGCATCAGAAATAAGCCACATCAATGATCTTGCCCAGATTATGATTCTCTTGAATGGTAGGCCCCTAAAATCTGTCTAGAATAGAGCTGCACAAAATAGTTAGTTTTCAGTGAAATAATGAGGCTGTATCTATAAGCCACAAACATTTAAGTATTTTTAAATGAGTATATATTATATTTGTGGTCCCGAAAAGAAGCTGAGATTCATCAATAAAATATATCACTGGCCAAAATGCAGTTCCTTCATCATCTCATAACAATTTATTGATCATCATGTGGCAGGCGATGTGCTTGGCACTGGGGGCACAAAGGAAAAAAGACAGTTTCTGTATTTCAAAAAGGGCAACTTAAGTGAAACTGGTGGCTACACAGATGGTTATAGTACATTTGGTAATAGTTACAGTGTAGGTTAGTACAAGGGACAATTGGAGCACAAAAAATAAAGTACCTAAGTTGGCCTGGGGGAATCAAGAAAACTTTCACAGGAAACTGCTTTGGTTTAGTTTGGTTTCTGACTTTCTTTTGAAACCCTGTGCTGACTCTGCTATTCAATTAACAAGAAAAAGTTTAGATTTTCCTGCCTTGAATGTGCTCATATGCTTTTCCAAAATAAATTGTGTTTATGTAATAATTTTTACCTCTTCTCCTCACTCATCATTTTCATCCTGATATTACTTTGAATTATACCCCCCACAATAGTCTTAGTTTCAGCTGAGTATTCACATTTCTGGTACAAGCTAATAGAATTTTTCATTTGCTTTTGGTTTGCAGATGTTGAACACATGGCTCTTAAGCAAGCCATTATTCTTAGAAGGATGACAGTCTTCAAACATTTTGATTAGCACCTCAATTTTATGCACTTCTCCATATTGAAGTGAGGCTGTGTTTTATATCTTCTTAGCTTCATCTCCTACATAAAACTCTAGTATTCAGAAAGGCAATTTTTGTCTCTAGTTTTGTATCTACCAAACTACTGTGATGCTTTCAGAAAGATCTGATAGATTTTAGTCCCAGAAATGGAATATTTTACTTAAGTTTTCAAAGAGTCAAAAACTATACCTTCATCGAGAATGAATGCACCTTGTCTATCTGCAGTATTTGCATTTGTATAGCATTTTATATTTTGAAAAATATTTTATCTTCATCATTTCACTAAACTCTTATAATGCTGTTGAAAAAGGAGGATCTGGAGCTTAGTGAAGTTTACTGAGTTTTTCCAGATAATACAGCTAGTCAGTGACAGGACCTAGGCTCAGAGAGTTTCCAGCCACCAATTATGAAGCTTTTTCCACTCTATTGTAATATAGGGTTCTTGCTGTATGTAAAGTATAAAAAAGAAGGTGTAAGAGCTGAAAAATGAAGTAGTGGAACTTTTGTTAAGTGCAAAAAAAAAAAAGTAAGTATCATTGTTAATGGTTTGGGAAGATGAGGTTGTGCAGAACGTGAGAGAAAGTAAATTAACCATACCAGGTTGAATATGGTGGGTGCGTTTGGTGAAGCAGGGCAGGGAAGTGGAGCTGATTTAGTGTTTAATGAAGCAGCACTGCAGCCAGCAGGACATTAAAACAAAAAAAAGTAAAAATTGCTAAGGGACACAAGTTAGCAGTAGAGCAGGAGACAGGGCACTTTCGAATGGGGAAGAGACCTGGACAGGAAAACTGGTCAGAGACGAGCCCCCAGGGGAAGACTACAGCTGGACCCTTCATTCTGAGGTTGGAGCCTCTTACATACCCATTATCCAGAGCCAAAATTGATGCCATAGGTGCTGGTCAGTGAGGAATCAGTAGTCAGAATATAGTCAGTTCTTGACAGATAATAAGTAATTTGGTATAGTTCAGTCACACACGTTGTGTCTTTCCAGATAAAAGAGCAGGAGGAGTGGGAATTGTATTGGGAAGTGGTTGAAGTGTTTTAGCTTAAGTTTCTTGAGGATGCTGTAAGGAAGAACCAGATGAAGATGTGAACCATGACACACAATTGGCATAACACCATGAGCCCATCATGATGATCTGGTTTTCTGATTTTTAAAAAATGTGCAATTTGAGGGTTACCAGGATACCATAGTAATAAGATACTTTAACTTTCTCAGTCCTTAACAGATCTATGAGATAAAAATGTATGTCTCAAATTATTTAATATTAAAGAATACTCATACCTTCATACTCATATTGCTCATGTAGTATTTTCATAAATTAGAATTGACTGAAGTTTTTTTTTGGCCTAAAACTCAGAAAACAATACAAATCATATCATGGTATGATACTTGTTTAAACTATAAATAAATAAATAGACATTGAATCACATAGATATTTTAAGCAGCTCTCTCTATAACATACATTATATGAATTTAACATATGTACAGTTTGGTGAGACATATGTCTACATTCATGAAATCATCATCATAATCAAGATAAGGAACATATTGAGCATTCCCCAAATTTTCCCTGAGTTATTTTGTAATCTTTCCTCCTCACCCCTCCTTGACTCTAAAGATCCTTCCTAAATGTCTCTTGGATCAAAAGGGAAACTAAACGCATATACTGTTGGACTGTGAGCAATTTCCTATACACTTGCTGAAATGAAGGGGTAGACAGAAGGGATTCAGAGACAATATCAGTAAAATACAAGTGTATTTATGAACCATTCTTACAGCCAGAGGAGCTTGAATTCAGCATAGAACAGGTGGAAGGGGTGGGAGAGGATGTCAGCTTTGGGGGAAGAGGAGTGCAGAGCTAAGCCAGGAATAAAGGCCACACAATCCTGGGAGGGTCACAAGACTTTCTTGACTTGGAAAGATGTACTATGCAGGTTATGTGTAGAAAAATAGAGTTTGGCTATCTTGTGGAGGCTCTTGAAAATGAGGCTGAGTATAGATTTAAGATAATGAGGCATTTTTTTAAAAATTAGGCAAAGAGATCCACTTCATTTATCATTTATTCAAAAATGTATTTATGATTAGTACACATAATGTGGGGGGAGCACAGGGAAGGCAGTATAACACAGAGAAGACAAGTAGTGTGATTCTACAGCATCTTACCACGCTGATGGACAGTGGCCGTAATGGGGTATGTGGTGGGACTTGATAATGGGGGGAATTTAGTAACCGCAGTGTTGCTCATGTAATTGTATATTAATGATACCAAAATAAAAAATATATATATATAAAAATTAAAAAATATATATTTATTGAATGCCCTCTTAGGCACTGTTTCAGTGCTAATGAATATGCTTTTAATATGTGCTCATTTGGAAGCACACTATTTGCTTTGTGTGAGTGTGTTTATGTAATTTGTTTTTTTAAATAAACTCTGTTTTAGAAAATTTTAGATTTATAAAAAGTTGCAGAAATATTAGAGTCGCCACGTAGCCTTCATCCAGTTTCCCCCATTCTTAATATATAATCATGGTGCGTTTGTGAAAACGAAGAAAATGACATTAATACGTTACTATTAACCAGACTCCAGACTTAGTTTGGGTTTTCTTACTTTTTATCTTATGCCCTTTTTCTGCCCTAGAAACACAGTACATGTAGTCACCACGTCTCCTTACGTTGTGATGATGGCTCAGATTTTCCTTCTTTTTGAGGATCTTGACAATTTTAAGGATTACTGACTAGGTATTTTATAGAATTTCCTTCAATTTGGGTTTGTCTGATGTTCCCCTTATACCATCTGTTTTTGACATAACAGATGGACGTTCCATCCACAAGCCAAAAGAGACGTTTAACTTAATAACTTTATGTTTGGATTTCGCATACCTTTAATCTTTTTTGAACAGTAAACCTCACATTCTCCTCACATCATTTTCAAGGTATCTGTTGCCTTACTGTTCATCTTAGGTGCACGTTAATTATTGCAGTCTACCACAGTTTCCTGGAAAGAAGGATTTCTAATCAAATCAGTAAGGATTTGAATGACAGTTTGGACCTCCTTTCAGGACCTTAAAGCCTTTGATTAATAATTCAGGCATCTCTGTGGTTCAGTATCAGAGGCTAAATGCTTCTCTGTGCTCTCATCTATGACTGGAATCATCAAGTGGTTCAGCCTGAACTTTATGCAAGTTGCTAGCTGCCATATCACAGATCGGTACAACTGGGGCGACCTTGGGCGGATGTTGCCACACAGGCGCTGTGCTATTTTTTCTCAAACTGTCCCAGGAACTGAAACCCCCAAGGCAGTGCTGAGTAAGAACCCCGCACAGTCTCTTTAATGCAGCATTCCTTAATCATTGACAAATGGGCTTGGGCCCACTCCCTGGAAAAAAGGGACATATCCGCAGGGATCTTCTTCTGGGACTAAAGACAGAACAGTCATATTTTTCTTTTCTTATCTGCCTGTTACATAAATTTGAAGTTATTCTGGCTTTTAAGACCTTTGAAAAAAATATGGTGACTTTTTAACTTTTTCTTCCTCGATAGGTGTATGCTCTAAATTTACACTTCTTGGGTTTGCTTCTGGCCCCTCAGGTTACTAGCAGGGTGGCATTATTTGTGTCACTTAACCTCTCAAAGCCGTGGTGCTTTGATCCATAAAGTGTAGATATTACTGTTTACCTTTCAAATTTGATTTGAGACTCAACTGGGATAAAAGCATGTGAAGTGCCCCGCACAGTGTCTAGCCCCAAAATCAGCCCAATAACCACTAGCTGTTCCTATTACTACTGTTATTCTGGGTATGTAGTGTGATAAATTCATAATAATTATTATAACTGTATGTATCAGCCATGATTCTGATAATGGCAGACAATGTTTTGATGTATTCACTGCCCAGTGGCCTGCTCGGGCATTCTGATGGCCAGCATCCCAGTGGTGCAGCTTCCTGACCACCAGCCCACCACAGCTCTACATTCACCTTTCTTGCAAAAGCATGGCTATTTCCACAATTTTATAAAAGAAATGATTTTTAAAAAGCACACATAAAACATCTGCTTGACATAAGAAATTAATCTATTAAAGGATTTTTCTTTGGTGATCACGTGGAGTTTATGAGGAAGTAGGATTTTTTAAGAGTATCAGGTTCTGTATTATTTCTTTTTAAGCCAGCTGGAGCTAGCTTCTGCCATTGGCATTCTCTCCGAGTCACTGCTCAGTTCTTACCACCAGCAAGGGCTATGGACAAGTTGTTGATAAACATATTTTGCTGACCCCTCGCTACATTTCTGCATTTGTTGAAGGCCTTGAGAGACTGGTCTGGGACTGGGCAACTACCAGAGCTGTTGCAGGCCCCCCTGCCAAGAAGCACAAATCCTAGCTTTTCAGGAAGGAGTAATTTTAGTTGTTTTCTCAGTATGCCCTCCCATAGTATCTTTTTTGTTCTGTCTGTTACGGCCATAATTAGAGAATGCAGCTTTCTTTGTGCTGGCCTGTAGATCAGATGCTCCAGAACAGCAGGAAGAGGATATAATCCCACACCTACAGGAATCCAAAGGTTCCTCACTTGCTGAATCAATCAGCAGGGCCTGCTCTACACAGCCAAGGCAGCCGCGTCTTTCCCGGCAGGCCTTGCTGGGGGAGAGATAGTTCAAGAGTCCTCATCCTCAAAATATTTGTTTCTTTTCTTCCCCTTTAGTCTCATAAGAAGTAAAATTAGCAACGTTCTTTAAAGGGATCGTGCCCGTGGTAAAAAAAATTTCTATTGATAATAGTCTAATGTTGAAAACATTTAATTGCAGGCTGCAGGAAATGTCACTGGAGCCTCATTTAACATGGCATTGTAAAAGGATTCTAGGACACATAAGGGTATAATGTTCTGTTCTAGAGAACTCAATGTATACAGGCGAATAGTTACATTTCATTAATTGTCCTTGTAAATCTTGAGAAGTAATGGATTTCTAAAGAAGATTCCTCGGAGAATGTTCAGGAGATCAGGAAAAATAGTCGGTCAGAAATCTCCTGCCATCTCTGATCACTGGTGGTTCCCTAAGACACTGTTAAGGATTCTGACGACCCAGGCAAGTTCTGCAGTAAAAGTGCCATGATTGATTTAAAGTGTCTGCCACAGGGGTGAGACAAAGAAATGACAATTTTTATATTGAGTATTGGTTAGCCCTAGAATCACCATACACGCTGGACAGCTATGCTTGTTCATACTCCAGAGTGTGAAAAACTTAAACACATGCTTTGTAAAATATGCAGGATAAATGTGAATTACAGAAACAATACTCTGCTCAACCCTTCTTTTTAGCCAAAACATATTTAACAACTACTGTATGCTAGGTGCAATGAATATAGAGTTAAATAAGTTCTTGTGTCTGTCCTGAGGAGCTTCTGTTAGCTAGAGGAGATAGTGTGAAAGCTATGGCAGAGACGTAATAAATACAGCAATAAATGTGTGTACTAGACTGAGTGTTGAAGAAAAAAGGAAGCAGTTAATTCTTCTTAAGTTCATGAGGAATGTCTTCAAAACAGGTGACAGAATGGTGTCCTTTCCGTCTCTAGAAATAACAGTAAACACTTAGGAAGCATTTGCTTTTACGATTCAAAGTAACCCTTCTGAAAATGGATAGTACCCATTGGTATGCAGTAAAGCTATATGGTTAAGTCTGCTGTTGGTTTTCTATTATTGCAAATTGATATCACTCTGAATTTTCAGATGTAGTGAATTCCTGGATATTTGGGTTCCTCAACTTTTTTTTTCCCTTACCACTTTCCCCACATCAACTCCTATTAAATTCTGCTGCTTTGTTTTGTATCGATCTCTGTTGTCCAAACTGTTGTACTCAATCAGATATTTATAGTTGGAATATGCCAATAAAGACACAGAACCTGATGGCAAAGCATTATACATTTGGAAATCATTTGACATTCCATACTTGTATGGGCTTTTGAGTTTTCAAATTGGTTAACCTGTCATGTTTATATTTCCCTTTGCTTCCAAACATATCTAAGCATAGTTTTTTTTCAAGAATGTCATAATAACAACATCTACAGATCTGCTCTTCCTAAGTCCGGGAACCTATGTGTATAAATAGACCTAAATGTGTGTTTATGAATGTGTGCACACACACATAAGTACACAGATTTAAATTAGCTTCAGGTATATCTCTAAAACTCTCTAAGCAATCATATATGCTGTTAATATTTAAAAACACTGTGGATGTTATAGATCATTTAATGATCGTGGAACTTGGGCAACATGTAAATGGATGCTTTGTGAGAAAGACATATATTACATTTGTATATATGAAAGGGACCTTTGGTCCAATATTTGCACTTTTTTATTTCTAATAATTTGAAAGACCATTTTATGTATAAACTAATGGTATTTGGGTCATAACCACAGATTAGGAACAGTTCTTTAAATAGTTTTAAGCCACGTTTATTGGATTTTTTTCCTGATTATGGAAGTAATGAAAAGTTTGAAATAAAAAACCATATCACAGAGAAATGAAAGCACTCAGAATCCTATCATCAATCTGTAACTAACATGGATATTTTTTCTTGCATTTTCTTTTTAATATGTATGTTAGACATATTTGTTCCTTTAGTCATTTCAGCCATTCAACAAATACTTACTAAGCATTTAACAATGGCCTGGCTGTTTGTATGTATTTCTGTGTGTGTGCATGTTTCTCATTTAGTTTTACTCAAAATATAACTCACATACCATAAAATTCACCCTATGAAGATGTATAATTCAGTAGTTTTTACTATATTCACAAACTATAACCATGATCTGATCCTAGAATATTTTCATTACCTCAAGAAATCTCATACCCATTAGCGGTCACCTCTATTCCTCCTTCCCCCAATCCCTAGCATCCACTAACCTACTTTCTGTCTGTATGGATTTGCTTATTCTAGGCTATCCTATAAATCTTTGTTACTGGCTTTTTTCATTTAGCATAGTTTTCAGGGTTTATCCAGGATGTAGCATGAATCAATACCTCATTCCTTTTTATGCTTGAATAATACTCCATTCTTCACATGTGCTACATTTTGTTTATCCATTCATCAGTTGATGACATTTGTATTGTATCTACTTTTAAGGTGTTATGAATAATACTGTTATGAATATTCATGTGCAGCTTTTTTGTGTGGACATGTTTTCAATTCCCTTGGGTACATAAATAGGAATGAAATTGCTGGATGAGATGGTAACTCACTGTTTAACAATTTAAGGAACTGCCAGACAGTTTTCCATGGCAGCTGCACCATTTTATATTCTTATCAGCAATGTGTATGGATTCCAGTTTCTCCACATCCTAGCCAACACTTGATATTTCTGTCTTTTTTATGATAACCATCCTAGTGATTGTGAAATAGTATCTCATTATAGTTTTAATTAGTATTTCCCTAATGACCAATGGCATTAAATATTTGTTCATGTGCTTATTTGTCATTGCATCTTCTTTGGAGAGATGTCTATTCAAATTTTTTGTCCATAGTTACAGTTATTTATTTTTATAACTGAGTTGTAATAGTGCTTTGTACATTTTGTATAGTAGACCCTTATCAGATAATGACTTGAAAATATTTTCTCCATTCTTTGCATTCTTTCACTTTCTTGATAGTGTTCTTTGAAGCACAAAACCTTTCAAATTTTGATGAATTTCAACATACCTATTCTGTTGTTTTCCATGTCATATCTAGGAAACTACTAACTAACCCAAAGTCACAAGATTTATATTTTTGTTTTCTTATAAGTGTTTTATGTCTTTGATCTATTTGAGTTAGCTTTTGTATATAGTGTGAGGTAGAGGTCCAATTTTGTCCTTTTGCATGTGGATATCCAGTAGTCCCAGCCCCATTTATTAAAAATACTATTCTTTCCCCTTTAAATTGTCTTGGCACCCTTGTCAAAAATTAATTCACCATAGATGGATGGGTTTATTTTTGGACTCCAAATCTATATTTACTTTTCTTTCTTATGCCAATACCACATAATCTTGACTACTGTCTTCTTAGGCAGTTTTGAAACTGGAAAGTGAAAATATTCCAAATTTGTTATTTTTTGAGACTGTTTTGGGTTCTGGGCCCCTTACATTTCAATATGAACTTTATGATCAACTTGTCAATTTCTGGAAAGAAAAGACAGCAGGAATTTTGATAGGGATTGCTTTAAATTTTGTAGATGAATTCAGGGATTCTTGTCATCATAACAACAGTAAGTCTTTGAATCCATGACACAGAATGTCTTCCCATTTATTTAAATTTTTAGTTTCTTTCATTGATGTTTGTAGGTTTCAGGGTACAAGTCTTACACTTCTTTTGTTAAATTTGTCACTAAATATTTTTTGATGCTATTGTAAGTGGAATAGTTTTCTTAATTTCACATGCCAATTATTCACTGAAAGTGTATAGAGACACAAATACTTTTTGCATATTGATCTTGCATCCTGCAATCTTGTTTTAGTTTGAGGTAGTTTGAGATTCCTTAGGATTTTCTATTTACAAATTATGTTATCTGCTAATACAGATAATTCAGTTCTTTTCCAATCTGAATTCCTTTTATTTATTTTTCTTGCCTAATTGCCTGGTTAGAATTCTAGTACAATGTTGAATAGAAGTGTCAAGAGTGGGCATTCTTGTCAGGTTCCTGATCTTAGAGAAAAGATTTCAGTGTTTCACTATAAACTGTATTCTTAGCTGTAGGACTTTTTTGTAGATATCATTTTTCATGTTGAAAAAGTCCACTTTTATTCCTAGTTTGTTGATTTTTTTTTTGAAGTCATGAAAGTGTTGGAATTTCTCAAATGATTTTCTGTGTCTATCAAAATCATCATGTGGTTTTGATCCTTTATTCTATTAATATAGTATATTGCAATGATTGATTTTTATATGTTGAACCAACCTTGCATTCCTGGTATAAATCTCACATGGTCATGGTATATAATCTTTTTGGATGTTGCTGGAACCAGTTTGAAGCTATTTTGTTAAGAATTTTTGCTTTTATATTTTAAGGGATGTGTGAGTTGGGTATATTTTAAGAGATATAAAATGTCCCCATATTTGGAAGTGTTTCTACCTCCTCTTTTTTTGTGGGGGGGGGATAGTTTAATGAAGAATTGGTATTAATTTTTATTTAAATGTTTGGAAGAATTCAGCAGTCAATACAGCTGATTTTTGGCTTCCTCCTGTAGGTAAATTTTTTGATTACTAATTCAATCTCTTCATTTATCATAGGTCTATTCAGTTGTCCATTTCTTTTTGAGTTTATGTAGTTTGTATCTCTCTAGGTATTTGTCCATTTGTCTAGTTCTAATTCATTGTCATGTATTTATTCATACTATTCCCTTATAACATTTTTTTATTTCTGTAAAGTCAGTATTAATGTCTCTGCTTTCATTTTGGATTTTAATAGTTTGAGAATTCTCTTTTATTCTTGGTTAACCTAGCTAAAATTTTGTAAGTTTTGTTTATCTTTTCAAAGAACCAACTTCTGATTTTGTTGATTTTTCTCTATAGCTTTTCCATCCTCAATATGATCTATTTACATTCTACTCTTTATTATTTCTTTTCTTCTTCTTAATTTGAATTTAGTTCACTCTTCTAGCTTCTTAACCTGGAAGATTCTGCTATTGATTTGAGATCTTATTTCTTTTTTAACATAGATGTTTACAGCTCTAATTATCATTTAGAGATGCTTTTGGTGCATCCCCAAAGTTTTGGTTATGTTTTTGTTTAAGTTCATAAAAAAGTATTCGAATTTCCCTTGCTATTTATTCTTTGGTTATTTAGGATTGTGTTTTTAAATGCAACATATTTGTAATTTCCCAAATTTCCTCTTTTTATTGATTTCTGACTTCATTCCATCATGGATGGAGAACATATTTTGTATGATTTCAATCCCTTTAAACTAATTGACACTTTTATTTGCAAACATATAGTTTGTCCTGGAAAAAGTTCTAAATGTACTTGAGAAGAATGTGCAGTCTGCTGTTTTTGGGTAGAGGGTTTTATAAATGACTATTAGGACTGGTCAGTTTATAATGTTGTTGAAGTCTTCTGTTTCCTTGTTAATCTTTTGTTAAGTTCTATCCATTATATCAAGTGATATATTGAAGTCTCCAACTGTTATTGTTAAATTCTTTATTTCATCCTTCAATTCTGTCAGTTTTGCTTAATGTATTTTTATATTGTTTCATGTATTTGGGCTTTCTGTCTACTGTTGCATGATATATCTTCCTCTGTTCTTTTACTTTCTACCTACTTTTATTTTTTATTCTAAATGTGTCTCTTGAATAAATAGCATGTTGGTGAATTAGGTGAATTCTGCCTCTTAATTGCAGCATTCAATCCATTTACATCTAATGTAATTACTGATAAAATAGAATGTATGCCTGTCAATTTTCTGTTTATTCACTATGTCTCATGTATATTTTTGTTCTGTCCTTCCATTTACTGCTTTCTTTTGTGCTAAGTATATATTTTCTAGTGTACTATATCAATTTCCTTTTTCTTTTTCTACATTTTCAGAGTTAGGTTTTTAGTAGCTGCCTTGGGAAATACAATTACCTTAAATTATAGCAATCGAGTTTAAATTGATAATAAGTTAATTACAGTAGTATACAAAAATGTTTTTCTTGTATAGTTCCATGTCCCCCCATTCATTTGTCCTATTATTGTAATAGAAGTTACAGTTTTATATCTAACATGCCTGTCAACATATTAATGGTTATTGCCTTGTGCAGTTTTATAAATCTGATAAGAGAAAAAAATTACAAACAAAAAACACAGCTACACTGGGTTTAATATTTACCTATGTAGTTACCTTTGTTTGTGCTCATTATTTCTTCATTTATATTCAAGTTACTGCCCAATGTCCTTTCGTTTTAGTCTTAAGAACTCCCCCTTTGTATTATTTGTAGGGAAAGTATGCTAAAAACAAACTCTCTTAGTTTTTCTTTATATTAGAATGTCTAATTCTCCTTCATTTTTTGAAGGATAGTTTTTCCTGATAGAGATTACTTGGTTG
Source organism: Smutsia gigantea (assembly GCA_032199065.1). Taxonomy (NCBI): domain Eukaryota; kingdom Metazoa; phylum Chordata; class Mammalia; order Pholidota; family Manidae; genus Smutsia; species Smutsia gigantea. The sequence goes on from JAVSCE010020523.1 coordinate 79,433, forward strand.
GCAGTGTATTTTTCTTTCTGCATTTTAAATATATCATTCCACTGCTTTCTGGTCTACATGAAATCAGCTGTTAATATTTTTGAGAATACTTTATATGTGATGAGTCACTCTTGTCTTGCTGCTTTTAATAATTTGATTATACTATGTCATTATAGATCTTTTGACTTAATCCTGCTTGAAGTTCATTGAGCTTGTTGAATATGTATATTAATGTTTTTTTTCCCTTATGTTGGTGAAGTTTTCTTCATTATGTCCTCACATGTTTTTTCTCTCCCTTTCTCCATGCTCTTTTTCTGGGACTCCTAGTATGAATATATTGGTATCCCAAATGGTGTTCTGTAGGTCTCAGAGACTGTTAACTTTTTCTTATTTTTTATTTATTTTCCTCAGACTGAATAATCTCACTGTTTCTTTCTTCTGCCTGCTGAAATGTGCTGTTAAGTACCTGTAGTGAATTTTTCATTTTGGTTATTGTATTTTTCACTGTAGAATTTCAATTTGGTTATTTTTTATAATTTTTATCTCTATTTGGTACGAAATATTCTTTTACTTTTCTTTAGTTCTTTAGACATGGTTTGCTTTAGCTCCTCAAACGTATTTAAAATAGTTGACTTAAAGCATTTTTCTATTTTTCTTGGCTTCCTCAGGGACTGTTTATACTAATTGGTTTATCTCTTTTATATCATTATAGTATCTTATTTTTTTCATATATCTTTGTTGTTCATAATTAGATATTCTAAAGAATAACTATAGCAACTCTGGGAATCAAATTATTCCCTCCTAACAGAGATTTTTTTGTTGCTATTCATTGTTCTTGTTTTTATTTATTTGTTTATTTAGTGTCTTTTCTGAATCAATTGTTTAAAGTCTGTATTTTTCGTTATGCATGGCCAGGAGTCTCTGCTTAGTTCTTTAATGGTCAGCTAATGATCGGGTGGAGATTTTTTTTTTTTAGATCACTGGAACCAGTATATCTCCCAGCCTTTGGTAAGATGCTCTGTGTATGTGCTGGGGAATGCCTACATTGCTCAATCAGGTAGTTTATAATCCCACCTTAGAGTTATTTTCCTACTTACACAGAGCTTCCAGGTCAGCTATGGGTGAGAGTTTAGGGTCTTCTTATCTCATTCCTGAGGTGTGCACAACCCTGGGCATTAGCATAGCCCTAAACCTGCACTTGGCCTTCTAGATCCCCAAGATTATGCCAGTTTCTTAAAGCACTGTATGGATACATTATTTTCTAGCTTTTACTTTGAAACGTTTTGGTTTTCCTATTCTTTGCTCCAACTATTATCTACCACCTCAGGAATCTGAAATGTTATATGTAGGGAAGAGTCTTTTCACCCTGGGTGAGTTCTAAATCTGGTCAAATAAAAGATAAGAGAGAAAGTGTGTGGGAGCCACCAGACGAGTCAGATAGCGATTGTTCTCTAGGACTCAGGCTTTGAAGTAATTCCCATCCAATCCCCTCCAGTGGTTCCTTATTTTTGCTGTAATTATATGTCATTGGTTTTCAAGGCTACTGCAGAGTTGTGACGGGGGTAGGATGCATTAATATACCACATCATTTTCTGTTTGTATTGAGATTCAGCAGTTTTTTCTGGACTGCATGCTCCCAGGTTGCTGGTTAATTTCCAGAGAACTGAAAAAATTGAGTATGATAATTTTGCTGGTGTGTTCTCCTTGCTTTTATGGAGGAGAGAATTCTTGGAGGTCCTTACTGTACCTTTTTAATGATATTCATCATTTTGTTTTATTATGTAGAATATTAATTAATTTGACAGTTTTTAAAATGACAGTTATTGACAGTTTTATTGACTTTCTACATGTGTCGATGCTAATTTTCCATTCTTTCTATTGGATTATCTCATTTTTTATATTTTTTTGTGCATATCAAGGATAGTAAACTTTATCTGTCACATATGTTCAAATATTTTCTCTAGATTTTCATTGTCTTTGAACTTTGTTTAATGCTTTAAAATCAAGGAATTTTATATAAATCATTCCCCATAATCTTAATCCTAACTGAAACACTAAAAGAGATTTCTAATTCTTTCCAACTTTTCACTCAGTCTCTTTTTAAAGTTCTTTTGCCTTGCACATTTCTCAAAAATTAATGTCTTTGTTACTTTCTCCTCTACTCTCTTCTCCTGGGAAAGATGTCATTCATCCCAGTGGCTTCCACTTTTCTCTAAATTATTTCTGCCTTTTAAATCTCTATACCCAGCCCAGATACTTTCATGAACTCTTTTTCTATATATCCACTTTCTTCAAAGGCACCATCATCCTCCCAGCTTCTTAGCCTAGCAACCTGTAAAGTCATCTCCCCCCATTAAATATTTCTCCCCCCTTGAATTCACCATCAATCTTTTTAAATACATTTCCTAGTATCTGTACAATCTGTACTTCCCATTTCTATCTCAGTAGTCACTTCCTTAGACTTTCTTCATTTCATGTGAAAGCTTCTTGCATGAATTTATTTGCCTCTCTACTTACTAGCACACTTTTTTATTCTTTCTCTGTCTCTTATAACCCCCATACATACACACTCCTTCTCCCAATATACTAATTCTCTAAGCTAAATTTTATCCTGCGCCTCCCAACTTAGAATCTTTCAAAAGGTGATTTTCTTTTAGAATTCATTTACTCTTTATCAGAGTATGATACTTTTGTCAAAGGCAGGAGCTGTGTTACCTAATTAAAAATATATATTTGTGCCTGAATATGATAGAAACAATTTTTAAAGAATGACCAGAAACTCTAGAATAATTTATTGAATTTACTAATTATAAAAATTTCCTCTTTTCATTGAAATTATTATTTCATGCTGAATGGAATAATTTGTGTAACTGATTTATTAAAGCAGCATTTGTGAGTTAAGCTTTCCTAACTCTAGTGGAAGCTCAGGTGCTTGACAAGCATGACTTAAAACATAGATTTCCTATCATTTTATAAATTGAGTAGATACCTGTTATCACCAAATAAGATTCTGAAATGCTTTTAGTGATAATGAATAGGAGGGGAAAAAGACACTTGTATGTTTTATTAGACAAGATCCCAAAGAGGCAGCTGACAGGATAAAATGTAGCAACTAGAGTATAGATTTTGCAGAGAAAGCCATTTTAGATTAAGACATAAAACAGACATTTCATGAGCAAGTCTCTTAGAAGATCAACATATTGAATATTCCAAAGCTCTGAACATGTTGTGTGTGTTAGCATTATATCCTTTCCCCTCCTCATTAAGCAAACAGCTATGATAGCCAGTTTGCACTTAATGTTCCTTGGGTGGGCAGCTACAAAGACTGAACCATGAACAATTTTCATAAGGTGTTAACAGAACCCATTAATTCTGGGAACAATCAAAACTAAGTGCTGCTTGGGTGTCAGCAAAATAGTGATATAAAAGAAAGGTTATGTATTGTTCTAAAGGAAATGTGCAACTAATGATTGATACCTTTATTTTGATGCATCAGTGAGCTATATCCAGTAAAACAAAAATTGGGATAAAAAATTTGTGATGAATTTGTATTTATAAGACTAGAGTTTCTGAACTGTTGCTTTTAAATCATTGTTTGGTGACAAGGAAACAGACCTAGAGAAATAAAATGACTTTCCTGAGATGGCAAATGGTAGAGTTGGAATTACACAGCTCCTTCATAATAATAGTTAAAATTTGTAGAGAACTTTTAATGTTCCAGAAAATATTCTAAGCACTTTTTATGTCTAGTTTATTTAATCCATACCTTATGAAGTACATACTACAATTTACCTGTTTTACACATAAGGACACTGAAGTATGGGAGGTTGCATAACTTACCCAAAGTCATGAAATGAATAAATTGTCAAGCTAGGATGCAAACTCAGACATTCTATCTCCAGTTAATGATTTTTTAACCATTACATTGTCTCTCATTCCCTTTTGCTATGTAAATTAGGATTTAGCATTATTTTCACAGCATAATATCACATAATTGTATGTGTGGTAATAAAATACCAGACTCCTATGGGCTCTCTAAAATTAGCGATCAAAATTAAGATATTTACCTGGAATATGTTTATATATAACCTATAAACATTTTCCTTGCATAAGACTAACATCTGACTCCTTTTATCCTCAATTTATTGATTTCAGTGCTGACACTGGTTTTGACTCCAGCTTCATTTGCTTTATGATCTTTGGCAAGTTGCTTCATTTCCCTATACTTAAGCTACTTGATTTGTATGTAAGGAGAGAATTGTCACATAGTGTTACATGGTAGGGCTGACTACAGTGAGATAGGGTGAACCAGGAGTGAATGGCACATCAAGCTTGATCATCGAGATGTGGTAGAGCTACCACAGGAAGTCAGTTCGCCACAGGAGGCGGAAGCCTGAATGTAAATGGTATGGCCACTGAAAATAATCAGAAGTTATACCAGTAGTCAGCATTGCAGACACAGAGTCTGAGTTAGCTGAAGAAACCATGTAATCTAAGAAAAATCTTAAGATGTTCTGCTATCATAGATACAAACAGTCTAATTCAGAAAGGTCTAGTAGCAGAATTTCAATTTCTTCATTAGAACATGGAAATAAGAGTTTATATTTTGTTTGGTTTTAGAAAGAATTTAAAAAATGTATTAAAAGTATCTTGCACAATTCAGAAAATATAGTGTACATTTCAGTGGTTCTCAGGTAAAAGCATTTGTAAATGAGTGAGGGCTGATTGTCCCATTGACCTAGGATCATTATTTGGTGTTTCTGGGTGAGCACCTGAAATGCTAAATGTCTTGCAATGCCCATAATAATCCTGTACAACTAGGAACTCATCCCCTCAAAAATGCTATTCACTTCTCTTTGGTAAACACTGGGAGAAGCTAAGGAATTACATTTATTTTATTACTATGAATTCTGTCATATGGATGCAAGTTCCTAAATTCCCCTTGCCTAAGGTGAGAACTGGCTCTTCATTCTGGGATCTGTGATTTGATTTCCTTTCCTCTCTTCAGCTCCTAAATTGAAGACTCTTAGGTATTGGAGGCAATCATTCTGCCGCCTTTATTGTTTCTATTCTCTGAGTACACAATTCAAATTCTTGCAAGTGTGTTGCTAGTCCTCCCTTGATCTGAAACATTTTGAGAAGCTTGTTGCGTGCCCCTCTTGGCAGGGTCCTCATCATACTGCCTTCTCTAGACTCATTCTAATTTTTCACTTTTTTGCTTAGAGTATATGTCCTGATTTTAGTGTATTATGCCATATGGAGTAGTCCTTGCAAGTGACCTTATTGTTTACTTTGACCTTTAGGATTAACTTGCATATGGGCATGTACATTTCTAAATTCAATTTGTGTTCATCTAAAATTTCAATATATACATTCAAACCTGATCACATCTCCACATTGTGAAATACACTGTTTGAAATACTGAGGATTCAGAAATAAAATGAAGAGGGGAAGGAAGATGACTACACTAATAGTCTAAGAGTAGTTCATTCTTGAGAGTGGTGATCAGGAAAGACTTCTTTGAAAGAAAGACATAAGTTGGTGGACAGGGATGTGGGAAGTGCATGTAAGCAGAAAGGTAATTCACTAGGAGGATAAAGGATGTGTAAAACCGCAAGGGGGCATTTGCGATCATGGGGAGTAGGGAGAGAATGCTAACAGACTTGCCATTTCTACAGCATTCGTGGGCTACGTGCACACTGAATGGAAGCAGAGACCGGCAAGGGTGAGGGGTGGATCATGCAGGGCCTTCTGTGTCATTTTACGGAGTTTGGAACCCATCTTCTTATTTATGAGGAAACACTGAACCATTTTAAGCAACAAAATACTTAGTTTCTAGCTGAAGTGTGGGTGGTATTTTGGGAGTGTGGGAGCAAATATGGGAGACCACAAACCCTGTTCCAAATCTCTAGCCAAAGTGGTAGAGACACTGGGGGCTAAATAAGTAAATGGATGTGGGATCTGGAATTGAGAGGTGCTTAGGGAATAGAATCAATAGAATGTGGGGACAATTGGACATAGAGTCAGAGAAAGAGATTGATCTAAGATTATTTCAATGTTCTGGCTAGCTGGAAAGTGTTATATTCCAGAAAGGTAGGTAATGCAAGGGAGGAGTGGTTTTAGAGGCGTCGGGGAACTGATGAGTTTGCAAGAACTGCTAACTCTGACAACCTCCATACTGTATTTGTACATTTAGGTGTTAATAGTATATACTCCATGGATGTATGAGTATTTCACAATTAATATTATATCAATATTATTCATTATATGAAAAAGTAAAATAGTATATTAGGTAAAATAGTATATACTCCATGGATGTATGAGTATTTCACAATTAATATTATATCAATATTATTCATTATATGAAAAAGTAAAATAGTATATACTCCATGGATGTATGAGTATTTCACAATTAATATTATATCAATATTATTCATTATATGAAAAAGAAATACAAAGCAAAAGCATATGATTGTAGAAATACAAATATGAAACGCATTTGCTATAAATCAATGGCCATTCTAGGTAAAAACAAACGATACAATAGGAAAAGAAGAAAACTTCTGAAATATGCCTATGACCTTCTGACACCACCTCCAAAATATCAGAGAATGTGAAGAAATACTAAATATTGACCCATTAGTCTGAGACACAAATCGAATATGCTTTCAATCACTATGATTATTCTATGTTGTTTGGCATTTATGGTCAGTAACAAGTAAATGAAATGAGTCTTATAAGCAATGGGAAAACAGAAATTAGTCATTTTTTAAGAAGATTCTTTTATTAAAACTGGGTGACATTGATAAAGGGACAGTACTGAAAAATTTAGTTAATGAATAAGACACAATAATTCAGTTAATAAAAGTCATCTTCAGTAGGGACACTGTGTAAGAGCGCTGAGCTGCCCTTTCAGGGTTCCAGCCCCAAGGGCAGAGGGTGTGCAGTGTCACTGGGGGGAGAACCTGCCCCGGGACGGGTACAACAATGGCAGCCAGGGGAAGATAGGGAGAAAATTCTGCAATCCTCAGGCAGGGACACAATGCTGGAGGCTGGGCTCTCAGGAGCCCGAGGGGCAGGTGGGGAAGCAGGGGCTTTGTCAGAGTTGTGGGTTTAGACCCCGTTCTGAATGAATCCCCCACCGGGTGCCACTGTCTCCCAGCCTGTTGTGTTGGGCCTGCAAGCCTGGGATATGCTAACTCAGGGCTGACCTGGAAGAAGAATCTGAGGCTCTCTGGGAAAGTTGAAAAAAAATCTCAGTCCCAAGGGGCTAAGGTCACAAGGTCCTGCTGATTTGATGGTAAATCTAAACACCTCAAATGAAATCTGTTAAGAGAACAAAAATGAGAAGTTAGTGAAGAGCCCAGATACAAGAAAACGTTATTAAAGTCAAATGTTAATAATTGAAAAAACAATGTCTTCAAGTGAGTGGCAAAAACATAAAATAACCAGGTATACTTTTAATAATTACATAAACCTGTATTTTAAAAAATTCAGGAAGATAAGAAAGAATTAAATAACTAGAAATAAACACCGTGTTCCGAGATAGGAAGACTTAATTCATAAAGATGTCATCCCTTGCCAAATAAATATATAAATTTAATGCAATTCCAATCAAAGTACCTGATTTAAAGCACATACACTCACTCTCTTTCTCACACACACACACACCCCACACTACTATATCTCTTTAATATTGACTGTCTACAATAAATCTGTCATTTTTCTAAGCATGGGATACTCAAGTGTCTGTAATAAACCTAACCCCTGTTCTCACGGAGTTGACATTCTCTAGGGGAGCAGCCAATAACCAAACATATGTAAATTATATGTTAGCATTAAGCACAATGAGGAAAATAGAAAGACTAATGAGACAGAGGCTAACTGTGGAGGGGGGAACAATTAGATCCATGGACAGGGAAGGCTTGTCTGAAATGGGATGTTTAAAGCTTGAGTGATGAGATGGGATCAGACAGGCAACAATTTGTAGGAATAGTTGCCAGGCAGAGACCACAGCTGGGACCAAGGCCCTGAAGGAAAAATTCTGGTATTTTTGAAGAACAGAAAGAATGTCTGGGTGGAACCAAGAAGAACCTAATGAGCCCAGTAGTGGTAATTGGGATAGTACAAGATAAGGACAGAAAGTGCTGGACCGTGTAAGACATGGTAGGTTTTTTTTTTTTAAAGTTAGTTTATTTAAAATAATAGGAAACCACTGCATTAGAACCACAGTGTTGTAATCAGGGGGGGTTATATAATCTGATTTACATTTTTTAAAGGATCACCCTGTTGCTGTATGGAGACTGGGCTTTACTGGAAGATGGTAAATGTGGAGGTCAGGAGACCATCGGAGGCACATCACAGCAATGACCCAGGTTTCTAGTATACTTACCCATACATACACATTTTTAAACAGGGATAAAGTGACAGTGGAAGTGATAAGAAAAGCAGATAGATTGAAAACATGTTTTGGACAAAGAGCCATTACAACCTGCTGATATATTGAATGTTGGCTGTGGGAAAATTACTTAGCATGAGCAGTTGAGTGGATGGTAGTACCACTTACTGAGAGAAAAGACTGAGGGAGAAATAAGTTTATTACTAGTATGTTTTGAGTTTCTCTCCCACAGTGGGGTAAAATCAAGAGTTCATTTTTCTATTACTGTCTATTGGTACTATTCAAGAAACATACTTTTCCACTTAAGTCACTTTGTTGTTAACTATTTTGATTTGCTAGGGATTCTCTTTGCCAGGCCAGATATCCTCACTTCCTCAGTGAGCACTGTGGTTTGGGGGCTTCTCAACCTACATACTATTCTTCTTTGGATAGTTCTAGTTCATCCATACCCTTTTTTATTTTTTCTCCATTTTGTTTTTTAACAATTATATTGAGGTATGGTTGACATATAATAACCTTCACATATTTAAAGAGTACAATTTGATGACTTTTGGCATATATATACACCCCAGAAACCATTATCAAAACAAAACATTTCTAAACCACTCAGGGTTCTTAATGGCTCTTAGTAATCCATTACTCTTTCCAACTGTATTCCAAGGCAACCACTGATTTGCTTTCTATCACTATTGATTATTTTGCATTTTCTATAATTTTACTTAAATGGCATCATACAGTATGTAGATTTTTTTGGGGGTAGTTAGGCTTCATGTGGCATAATGCCTTATTAATTCATCCATTTCTTACATGCATCAACATTTGTTCCTTTTCTATTGCTTAGTAGTATTCCATTGTATGAATATACCATAATTTATTTACCCATTTACCAGTTGACAGACATTTGAGTTGTTTCCAATCTTTGACTGTTACACATAAAGCTGTTATGAACATTCATGTACAAGTTTTTATGCAACCACAGTTTTCATTTATTTTGGATAAATACCTAGGAGTGGAATGGCCAGGTTATATGGTAGATATATATTTAACTTTTTAAGTAATTGCCAAACTGTCAAATGGATTGTATTATTTTCCCATTTGCATCAGCAGTGTCATTTACTCGTCAACACTTGATCAGACATATCTTTTTAAAAATGTAGTTTTACTCTCTAAAAGCAGTATTCCATGTGTGATCTGAAGAACAGAAATATCTGATTAAATTTATGAAACACCAGTAGTCTGGTATGCACTGAGTACTTTTCTATGACAACATCTGTTGTGATCATAGGCATTATGAGCATTTGAGAGTAGCCTAAGTCAGACAGAGTTGACTTCTTCACAGTCACAGCACACTATTTAACCATATTGAACCTACCAATAAAACCATTGGATCTATTCTTTTACACTTTTGCTGATGAAACATATCTTTTTTAATTCTCATTTTGGGCAGCACATTTCATAAACTTATTATATTTAATATACTTCAAAGGAGAATTTGCAATGGCTTATCATGAGCCCCAAATACAGTAAAACAACTAAATTAAGCATACTGAGGCTGGAACCAAGCAAGCAAGGATGATAATACTAACAAAACCTAGACTAAAAGAAGCTCCTAAAAATGAGTTTCTTGATAGCTTAAGTAAAAAAATCACATGACAGGTTATATAGCTCTTATTAACAAATGCAAGAAAGAATATTAGAACATATGAAAATGCAAATGTTTTTCTAATTCAGATCTTAAAGGAAGCAACTGAGATTCAAGAAAGAAAAATAACTGCCTGTCTGGCTTCTTATATCTGTGTGTGTGTGTGTGTGTCTGTGTGTGTGTGTGTGTGTGTGTGTCTGTGTGTGTGTGTGTCTGTGTGTCTGTGTGGTGTTTTCAGAAAACAGATCCAGAGATTTCACTCATACTCTGAGAAATGAGTTTTAGTCTAATGGACACTGGCCTAATAATTTCATTAAGCTAGACGTGAGTCCCCTGAATATAGGTACAAACTTTTGGCCTCTGTCACCTATGGATACCAACTTAAGATTTATGAGGCTAGATATAGTTTTAAAGATTCATCAGAATTATCCTTTTTACCTTCTTTTTACCCTTCCTATCCACACTGCTTAGAGTTTGTTGTTTTAATTACCTTGCATTCTAGCCCATATTTTTCCAACTTCCTGTCTTCTGTATACCTGTGTTTCAGTGGTTTGATCTGTATCAACATAAAGACCTCTATTTCCTGAATTGTTTATTCGTAAACCCTAAGTAGTTAATACCATTCAGAATACTTCTAAATCATATGAAAGATCCATTGTGAATGTAGCCTCTGGGAAGTCATATCCTGTTGGACATATCTGTGTGTAGGAGGAACAGTGGTGTTGTGAGAAGTTAAGATAGTTTCATTTTGGTCCCTCTACCCAGTTTTAGTTCCATATAAAACTGCACATTTAGAATGCAAGTCAAAACAAAAATGTTTTACCCCTTTTTTGATACTCTTTCTATATGTCTTGTCTTTATATAACATATTATAGTGGTTAGAGGTTGGATTCCTAGAGTCAGACTAGCTAGCTTTGGATTCCAGTTCTCCTATCTGATTTGTGATCTTCAATGACTCTCATTTATCTCTCTGAACCTCAGTTTCCCTATTGCTGAAATGGGGTTGAAAATAGTATCATCTCTTAGGGCTACTGCAAAGAGTAAATGAGTTAATATATAGAACAGGGTCTGGCACATAGTAAATGTTAAGTTGTTAGGAATTATTATTTATGTCATGTTCTAACTTCAGCACTGAATGCTTTTTGAAGTTTCCTTCTCTATCTTGGTCCTCTATTTCCCAAAAACATTCATATAATCAAGTATCTTTTTATTAGTTCATCAACGAGGATTCCATGTGACTATATCAAAATAACCCTTTTTTCCTAATTTTCCATTTTATTGCTTTGAAATTGTCCAAATTGCCCTTGTGAATGGTATAAAAGGAATCTATTCCAATTAGAAAATAAAGAATAAGTAGGAAAGCTGAAAAAATTTTCTTGGCACTCTACATCAAAAGAACTTAGTATGTTCTTTACTAGACTGATTACATTTCATTCTCTTTCATTGCTCCTGGTAAAGATGTACATTTCTTTTCCTGGAAAATACATGTGATAACTCCTTCAAAACATTATCTCCTGCTGAGGATGATGGACATTTTCAAGGAACCACTCTTTAGAATGTCACCTGCTTTTTTCTAACTCTTATCTGGCTTTATCGATTCCTATTAGCAATTTGATTTTACAGATGAATATGTAAAAGTGGTGGCCTGAATTTTCTGATTAAAAAAAAATCTCAGAACATTTTCCCTTATGTTTTACTCCTCCTTAAATTACCATTAATACTTATTTGTATTACTAAGCATACAGTTAAAGAGTATATTATAAAAAAGGAGTCTAGAGACAAAAGTAGAACAAAATCCATTAATACACAATTTAGTCTTCAAAAGATATATTTAATTGAATGTTCTATTCTTTTTTTTTTTAAAGAATAAAACTGAACACTAGCTGTGTCAAGGATCCCCAGTTGAATCACTCCCAGGTTTTATGATTTGCTTGGAAGACTCACTGGATTCAGGATATAGTTGTACTTACAGTGATAATTTATTACACTGAAAAAAAAGATACAAAGCAAAATCAGCAAAGGAAAGCATGAAAGGGGTAGAGTTTGGAAGAAACCATTCTCAAACTTCCAGGAGTCCTCTCCCAGTGGAGTCACACAGGACACATTTAATTTCTCCAGCAACAAATTGTGATGGCATGTGGGCATGTGTGAAATGTTATCTACCAGGGAATCTTGGCTGAACCTAGAAGTCCATGGGGTTTATTGGGAGCGGGCCATGTAAATACTCTCTGTCTAAAATGTACAAAAATTCCAGATTCCCAGAGAGCAGGTCTCCAGCATAAACCATATTGTATGTACAAATATTTAGACACAACAAACTACTCTTATTAAGGAAAATTCAGTATCATTCTAGGACTTTTTTCCATTCGAACTCTTAGTTTTCAGCTAAAGGCTAACCTTGCAAACAGGGCTTTCTAAAGATAGCATCCTCAGGCCTGTTATGTTAACTCTTTGGCACATGACCTAAATCTAACGTATTTCCAAATCTATATAATGTTTTAATACTTCGTTTTAATGACAACCATTATATCATAGGTTTAGGTCTGAAAATAACTGACAAAAGCAAATATAGATTTTATATTATAAAGTTTAATGAAAATTGATCTAGGACGAGATGGGTGAAGGGAAAAAAATTAGTGAGAATGTTTGATATCTTGATCTGTGGGATCGTTCCGTGAGTGGGCACACATGTCAGAATTCATCGAGCTGTACACGAAGATGTGTGCATTTTATTATATGTACCTCAATAAAAAATTTTAAAACAATAAATAAAAATAAAATCACAGGAAAGAGAAAAAAATCTATTAAGTGCCTCTCTGGAAAAAATTAGTGCCTTGATTTTCTCCCTCTAATATTTTATGAAAGGAGTGATCCTCTCACAAGACTTCTCAGCTTGTACCATGTAAAATAATGTAAAATAATAGCATGGACATAAGAAGACAACTAAAGGATATGTGGGGTTCAGGGTGAAGGATCCAAGGTTCATTCTCATTACTAGGAGCTCAGGGGGCCAGAGGGCTGCGAAAAGTGACACTGAGGGAGCAGTGGTGAGAATCTGTAGGACCGATGCCGGCAATCACCAATGAGGAGTGAGGGCAGCTGGAGATGCTGGGGCCAAAGCGGCGGAAGCCCAGCGGTTTAATAAACAAAACAAAAACTCAGAAGGAATCTGTTTAAAAGTTGAAACCAGGAGTTCTTGGTTGTCAAAGAGGGTTTCAGTATTTTAGAAGCCAATTTAAGAGCTTGTAGTATATTCTTCCTGTCTGGGTGAGCCACAGAAGTCTAAGATCAGAAATAAAAAGAACATTTTCCGCATACACATACAGCTAATCACAGCAGGCAGTAGTTAAGAAAAAATTAAATCAGATGCCTAGAGTGTAGATCAAAGAATACACTTTTTCCTGAAAATATTCACAAATGTCAGTAGCAACAGATGATGAAAACAACACAGGCACACCAGCACCCCTTCGTAAAAAACAAAGAAGAAAAAGAAAATCCTGACAACTTTGATTTCAACTGGCTTTAGTTTCTCGATGTCCTAAGAAAGGTGCAATTATTTGGCCAGTTCAGTGCAATCATTGTTTAATGCTTATTATCTTTTAAAGAGATCTGGGAGGTAGTTAACCCTAGTTAGTATAAAGAGCACGGATTTTGGAATTAGAGAGACCTAAGTTGAAAACTTAACCTCATTCAATATGCTAGCATATTGACTGATGGACAACACAGCTTCTCCTTGTGCCTTCTCTATTCTGCTTCTATTTGAGCATCTGTAAAATGAGAATGATGCTGAAAATTAAATGTGGTATTTATGAAAGGTGCTTGTCTGTGTTCCAGGTACAAAGTTTCCATTCAGTAAATGGTCCCTGTTGTTGCTGTTTATACTAGATGGTAGATACTATAGATATGGTCCCTACTCCTAAGGACTGGATATGGTGAAAGAGACATGCAAATAAGTTCTTGAAATATTCAATGTGCAGTAATACAAGTTGTTACGAGGTGCAGAATCAAACAGAAGTAGAAGTTATTACTTTGCCTTTTCAAAGATGTTAAGTTCCTCTCCAAAGCTTTTCCTAGGAGAGAAGGAAGGGCTTTGGAGAGGAAGCAATATAACTTTCGAGTTTTAAAATTACAAGTGAAAGTCTGTAGGTGAAGGAGAGAAAGGACATTCCAAGCAGATGGAATTCATGTAAAAATGTATGTTTGGGGAATTATAAGTAGTTGATATTAATGGATTGTGAAATATGAAAGAGGCAGGAAAAGGGGCTTAAGTAGAGTCATAACCAAACCAAAATGAACTAAAAATCTCCCGGCTTGAAAAGATACAGTGAATATGTGTTATAAGAATATACAAATGATTGCAACAAATTAGCATTTAAAAAAAGTTATTTAAGTTAAATGTGGAAATTTTACATTTTGAGGTGTTTTGAAAAATACCTACAATAGGGTGACTCACAGTCCTAACAAGTTAGAGAATAGAAATACAGAATATTTACAACGTGCCAGTAAGTTCATTCAGCCCTGTTGCTGTCACACCTCACGTACCACACCCCATGAGGCTGATTTCTTTTACCATAGATTACTTTTGCCCAGTTTAGACTTTCATGTAAATGAAATGTATAAGGCTTCTTTCACTCAGCAAAAATTTCTGATATTCCTCCATGCTGATACCTACATCAATAGTTGTTGAACCTTTTAATTATTGAATAGTATTCCTTTGAACATACTATAAATTTTCTCCATTCTCATGCTGACAGACATTTGAGTTGTTCCCAGTTTATGATTAAAATGATTAAGAATATTTGTGTACAATTCTTTTTGTTGATAAATATTTTAATTTCTCTTGGACATATACTTGAATTGTTTAGTCATATATATATATATATATATATATATATATATAATATGTGTATATTTAATATGATAAGAAATATTTTGTCAAGAGGTGTTACCATTTTGTACTCCTACCAGAAATGTGAGAGAGTTCTGAGTTCTTCCTCAACTTTGCCAATACTTGGTGTGGTCAGTCTTTTTACTTTTAGACATTTTAGTGGATATTGAAATGGTATTCAGTTCCATCATGATATTTTTGGTGTATTGTAATTTTCCATGTGTTTGTTTTCTATTTGTGTATCTTCTTCTGTGAAGTATTTATTTAAAAATTATTTTACCCATTTTTGTTTTTATGTGTCCTTTTATTAGTGTGTTGAAGGAGTTATATATTCTTCACACAAGTCCTTTGTTAGATATATGTATTGTGAATATCCTCTCCCAGTTTGTGGGATGCATATGCATATTCTCAAGTGTCTTTTTATGAGCAATCTGATTTGCCATTTGTTTTTATAGTTAGTACTTTCTGTATCATGTCCAAGAGATGTGCCTTTTCCAAAACTGCAAATACATTATGTTTTCTTCAAGAAGCTTTCTGCTTCTGGGTTTTATGGTCATGAACTAATTTTTGTGCCTTGTGTAAGAAAGGAACTGAGGTTCATTTTTAAAAATATGGTTACCTAGTTGTTCTACCACCATTTATTAAAGACTGACTTTTCCCATCGATTGTTTTGGAGGCTTTGTAAAATATTCTAACCATATAAATGCAGGCTTATATCTGGGCTTTCTTTTCTGTTTTGTTGATCTGTATACCTATTCTTTTGCACACTTTTTTTTTTACTTCCTCCTGTTTATTGATGGGGTCCCCCACCCTGTTTTCAATAGTAGTTAACCTTTTCACCATCAGCCTGTGGGTACTAGGCCCCAAATTCCTTCCACTGCAGGTCACAAGGCCCTGTAAAGCAGGGCACCCTGGAATTCTCCGTTCTTTCTGGGAGGTGCTCTGATAATGATACAGAGGGAGGAGATATGGAAGGATTTCTTTCTTTTTTTTTTTTTTAAGGTATGCCCCCGGCTTTATTCTTCCTCCTCAGAATTGCTTTGGCTATTGGGGGTCTTTTGTGGTTGCATATGAATTTTAGAACAATTTACTCTAGTTCATTGAAGAATGCTGTTGATATTTTGATAGGAATTGCATTGAATCTGTAGATTGCTTTAGGCAGGATGGCCATTTTAACTATTAATTCTTCCTATCCAAGAGCACAGGATGTGTTTTCATTTATTGGTATCTTCTTTGATTTTTCTCATGAGTGTCTTGTTGTTTTCAAAGTATAGGTCTTTCACTTCCTTGGTTAGGTTTATTCCTAGGTATTTTATTCTTTTTGATGCAATTGTGAATGGAATTGTCTTTCTAATTTCTCTTTCTGCTAGTTCATCATTAGTGTATAGGAATGCAAAAGATATCTGTGTATTAATTTTGTATCCTGCAACTTTGCTGAATTCAGATATTAGATATAATAGTTTTGGAGTGGATTCTTCAGGGTTTTTTATGCACAATATCATGTCATCTGTAAACAGTGACAGTTTAACTTCTTCCTTGCCAATCTGGATGCCCTTTATTTCTTCATGTTGTCTAATGGCTGTGGTGAAGACCTCCAGAAATACGTTGAATAAAAGTGGAGAGAGTGGGCATCCTTGTCTTGTTCCCAATCTTTAAAGGAAAGCCTTTCAGCTTCTTGCCATTAAGTATGATGTTGGTTGTGGGTTTGTCATATATGGCCTTTATTATTTTAAAGTACTTGCCTTCTATACCCATTTTGTTAGAGTTTTTAACATGAATGGATGTTGAATTTTGTTGAATGTTTTTTTTTGGCATCTATGGAGATGATCATGTGGTTTTTGTCCTTCTTTTTGTTGATGTCATGTATGATGTTGATGGATTTTTGAATGTTGTACCATCCTTGCATCCCTGGGATGAATCCCACTTGATCATGATGGATGATCTTTTTGATGTATTTGGAAATCGGTTTGCTAATATTTTGTTGAGTATATTTGCATCTATGTTCATCAGGGATATTGGTCTTTAATTTTCTTTTTTTGTGGTGTGTTTGCCTGGTTTTGGTATTAGAGTGATGTTGGCCTTGTAGAATGAGTTTGGTCATATTCCCTCCTATCCTACTTTTTGGAAAACTTTAAGGAGGATGGGTATTAGGTCTTCAC
Source organism: Smutsia gigantea (assembly GCA_032199065.1). Taxonomy (NCBI): domain Eukaryota; kingdom Metazoa; phylum Chordata; class Mammalia; order Pholidota; family Manidae; genus Smutsia; species Smutsia gigantea. The sequence goes on from JAVSCE010020523.1 coordinate 96,499, forward strand.
TAAATGTTTGGTAAAATTCAGCAGTGAAAACCATCTGGTCCTGGTGTTTTGTTCTTAGGTAGTTTTTTGATTACAAATTCTATTTCCTTGCTGGTAATTGGTCTATTCAGATTTTCTATTTCTTTCTGGGTCAGTCTTGGAAGGTTGTATTTTTCTAGAAAGTTGTCCATTTCTTCTAGGTTATCCAGTTCATTAGCATATAATTTTTCATAGTATTTTCTCTTAATTCTTTGTATTTCTGTCATGTCCATAGTGATTTTTCCTTTCTCATTTTTGATTCTTTTTATGTGTGTAGACTCTCTTTTTTTCTTGATAAGTCTGGCTAGGGGTTTATCTAGTTTGTTTATTATCTTGAAAGAACCAGCTCCTACTTTCATTGATCCTCTATTGTTTTATTCTTCTCGATTTTATTTATTTCTGCTCTAATCTTTATTATGTTCCTCCTTCTACTGACTTTGGGCCTCATTTGTTGTTCCTTTTCTAGTTTTGTTAATTGTGTGTTTAGACTGTTCATTTGGGATTGTTATTCTTTCCTGAGGTAGGCCTTTATTGCAATATACTTTCCTCTTAGCATGGCCTTCGCTGTGTCCCACAGATTTTGCAGTGTTTTATTATTGTTGTCATTTGTCTCCATATATTGCTCGATCTCTGTTTTTATTTGATTATTGATCCATTGGTTATTTAGGATCATGTTATTAAGCCTTCATGTGTTTGTGAGATTTTTCATTTTCTTTGTGTAATTTATTTCTAGTTTCATACCTCTGTGGTCTGAGAAACTGGTTGGTACAATTTCAGTATTTCTTAATTTACCAAGGCTCTTTTTGTGGCCTAATATATGACCTATTCTTGAAAATGTTCCATGTGCACTTGAGAAGAATGTGTATTCTGCTGCTTTTGGGTGTTGAGTTCTGTAGATGTCTGTTAGGTCCATCTGTTCTAATGCATTGTTCAATACCTCTGTCTCCTTACTTATTTTCTGTCTGGTTGATCTGTTCTTTCGAATGAGTGGAGTGTTGAAGTCTCCTAGAATGAATTCATTGAATTCTATTTCCCCTTTTAATTCTGTTAGTATTTGTTTCACATACGTAGGTGCTCCTATGGTGGGTGCATAGATATTTATAATGGTTATATCTTTGTGTTGGTTTTACCCCTTTATTATTATGTAATGTCCTTCTTTGTGTCTTGTGACTTTCTTTGTTTTGAAGTCTATTTTGTCTGATACAAGTACTGCATCTCGTGCTTTTTTCTCCCAATTAGTTGCATGAGATATCTTTTTCCATCCCTTCAGTTTTAGTCAGTGTATGTATTTGGGTTTAAAGGGAGGCTCTTATAGGCAACATATGGATGGGTCTTGTTTTTTTATCCATTCAGTGACTCTATATCTTTTGATTGGTGCATTCAGATCATTTACATTTAGGGTGATTATCGATAGGTATGTACTTATTGCCATTGCAGTCTTTTCATTCGTGTTTACCAAAGGTTCAATGTTAACTTCCTTACTATCTAAGAGTCTAACTTAACTTACTTAGTATGCTATTAAAAACATAGTCTAAAGGTTCTTTTTTTTTCTTCCTTTTTCTTCCTCCTCCATTCTTTATATATCAGGTATAATATTCTGTACTGTTTGTCTATCCCTTGATTGACTTAGGGGTAGTTGATTACTTTTGCATTTGCTTAGTAATTAACTGTTCTACTTTCTTTACTGTAGTTTTATTTCTCTGGTGAAAGCTATTAAATGTTAACAACACTTCCATCTATAGCAGTCCGTCCAAAATGCACTATAGATACAGTTTGTGGGAACTTAATTCTCTCAGCTTTTGCTTATCTGGAAATTGTTTAATTCTACCTTCAAATTTTTTTTAATATAATTTATTTTGGTATCATTAATCTACAATTACATGTGAAATATTATGGTTATTAAACTACCCCTTCATCAGGTCCCCCCCACCAACCCCATTACAGTCACTGTCCATCAGCGTAGTGAGATGCTATAGAATCACTACTTGTCTTCTCTGAGTTGTACTGCCCTCCCCGTGCCCCCCAACATTACATCTGCTAATCGTAATGCCCCTTTTTCCCTCTTATCCCTCCCTTCCCACCCATTTTCCCCAGGCCCTTTCCCTTTGGTAACTATTAGTCCGTTCTTGGGTTCTGTGAGTCTGCTGCTGTTTTGTTCCTTCAGTATTTTTTCTTTGTTTTTGTACTCCACATATGAGTGAAATTATTTGGTACTTGTCTTTTTCGGCTTGGCTTATTTCACTGTCTACCTTCAAATTTAAATGATAATCTTGCCGGATAAAGTATTCTTGGTTTGAGGCCCTTCTGCTTCATTGCATTAAATATATCATGCCACTCCCTTCTGGCCTGTAAAGTTTCTGCTGAGAAGTGTGATGATAGCCTGATGGGCTTTCCTTTGTATGTGATCTTATTTCTCTCTCTGGCTGCTTTTACTAGTCTGTCCTTATCCTTTCTCTGTGCCATTTCAATTATTATATGTCTTGGTGTTGTCTTCCTTGGGTACCTTGTGTTGGGAGATCTGTGCCCTTCATTGCCTGAGAGACTATCTCCTTCCCCAGATTGGAGAATTTTTCAGCAATTACCTCCTCAAAGACACTTTCTATCCCTTTTTCTCTCTCTTCTTCTTCTGGTAACCTTATAATATGAATATTGTTCCTTTTGGATTGGTCACACAGTTCTCTCAATATTCTTTTATTCTTAGACATCCTTTTTTCTCTCTGTGCCTCAGCTTCTTTGTATTCCTCTTCTCTAGTTTCTATTTCATTTATCATCTCCTGCACCATATGTAATCTGCTTTTAAAAGCTTCCATTGTCTGCTTCACTTCTGATACTGTGTTCCGTAATGATTGGATATCTGACCCGAGTTCATTCTTGAGTTCTAGAATATTTTTCTGTACCTCCATGAGCATGTTTATGATTTTTATTTTGAAATCTTTCAGGAAGATTCATGAGGTCCATTTCATTTGACTCTTTCTCTGGGGTATGTATGATTTTGCTTTGAACAAGCAAGGTTCCTTTGACATTTCATATTTGTATGTGGCACTCTCTAGTGTCCAGAAGCTCTACTCTCTGGAGCTGCTCAGCCCATGGAGCAATGTCAGGGGTCAGAGGGGAGTGGTGTTGGTACCTGGTGGGAGGAAAGATCTGTTTCCTGCTTCCCTGCTGCTGTGCCTGTCTCCACTGCCAGAACCAGTGGGCTGGGAAGACACGTATAAGCCTCTATGCTTTGCATTTGTAGCTGCTGTAAGCATGGTTTCCCTCTGGCTGGCCTGACGCCAGCACAGGGTTTGCTGGTTTGTGAGCCAGGTGCAGGCTGGTGAGGAGGAAGGCACGGCGGGCTGTGTATCACAGAGTGGGGCCTTGGAGCTGAGTATCCAGCTAGGGATATTGGGCACCTGAAGATCGGGAAAGTTCTCTACCTGCTGGGCACAGTGCACCCAGAAAATTTTGTCTACCTGTCCTTTCTCCTGATCAGTAAGCTCTGTGCAATCCTTGCCCCTTTAGCAGCCCTCTCACTGTTAGGAAGTCTCACAGACTGTCCACCTTTTTTGTCCCAGAGCAGTCGGATATAGATCCCTGTTTTCCACAAGCAGCTGGAATCCCAGTCTCTCCAGGTAGTCAGCCTGTCATAGCTTTCCAAACCCCCTAAGCACTAGAGCACCATGCAGTGTAGGTTTGTGCTCCCAGAGTAGATCTCCAGAGCTAGATGTTCAGCAGTCCTAGGCCTCCACTCCCTCCCTACTCTGCTTCTCTTCCTTCTGCCAGTGAATTGGGGTGGGAAAAGGGCTTGGGTCTTGCTGGGTCATGGCTTTGGTAAGTTACCCTGTTTCATGAGGTCTGTTCTTTTCTCCAGGTGTATGCAGTCTGGTGCAGCCCTCTTTCCTGTTGCTCTTTCAGGTTTAGTTGTATTAATTATATTTTCGTATTATATATGGTTTTAGGAGGACGCCTCTGTCTCACCTCTCATGGCTCCATCTTTAATCCAATAGCGATCACATTTTCTTGGTTATTATAGCTTTATAGGAAGTCTTGAAATCAAGTCCTGCTATTCTTGCAACTTTGCTTTTTTTGGGTTGTTATATTTATTCTAGATTTTTTGCATTTCCATATAATTTTAGAGTCAGCTTGTCAATTTCTACTATAAACATCTGCTAAAATTTTGATTGAGATTGCATTATATTTTTAGATTAATTTTGGGAGAATTGAAAATGTAACAATATTTACATTTCCAATATATGTGTATGTCCTGACTGTCCATTTATTTAAAACTACTTTGTCTCAGAAATATTCCAGGGTTTTTAGTATGAAGTTTTGAACATTTTTGTTAAATTTATCTTTAAATGTTTTTTGACTTTTGATGCTATTTCAAAGGGATTTTTAAAATTCTCCTCTCCACTTGTTCATTGCTAGTATATACACATATAATTGTTATTTTACATTGATCATGTGGCATATGATCTGCCTAAATTTACTAGTACTATTATTTCAGCAATGGATATTTTGTGATTTTTCTATGTACACAATCATGTCTGTGAATCATGTTGTCTGAGAGAATATTTCCTTTCCTTTATATTTGTTATGCCTTTAATTTTTTCCTTGCCTCATTGTGTTTACTAGGACCTACATTATACTGTTGTACAGAGGTGTGGAGAATGGACATTCTTTTCTTAGTTACAATCTTAGAAGAAAAACATTTAATGTTAGTTATGGATTGATTTTTGTTTGAGGAAGTTCATTTCTATACCTAGTTTGCTGAGAGATTATATCATGAAAGGGTGTTGAATTTTCTTAAATGCTTTTTTCTGCATCTATTTAAATGATCATACAATTTTATTCTCTTAATGAAGTGAATTATATTGATTTCTGAAATATTAAACAAGCCTTGCATTCCTGAAATAAAGCTTATTTGACTAAGGTTATTCTTTCTCTTATATAGTGGTGAATATGTATTGCTAATTCATTGTTAAAATTTTATGCATCTGTAATGATGAAGGAAATTGGCTTATAATTTTCTTATCTTGTAATGAGTTAGTGTGGCTCTGGTATTAAAGTTATGTTGGCATCATGAATGAGTTGGACAATGTTCCTCCTTTCTGTATTTTTGAATGATTTTGTGTAAGATTAGTAGAGTTCTTTAAATTTTTTATAGAATTCATTAGTAAAGCCATCTAAATATGAATTTTTGTGTATGTGAATCATGATTATATTTTATTTAGAAATATTGTCCACAATTTGCATATATGAGATCCAGTATATTTTTATTGTTGTTTGGGGCTATTTTTGTCAAATTTTATTAACTAAGCTTATGCTCACAAATAAAATGGATTAAAAGTCTTCTCCATTTTTATTCTAGAGCAATTTATATTATATGAGTTTTAAAAAATCATTATTCTTTAAAAGTTTAAAAACTCACCCATCAAGCCACCTGATCTGAAAGTCTATTTGGAATAATTTGAAAATCTTTTGGCTGCTTCACTAATTAACCTATTTAGATGATCTAAATGCAATTTGGTCATTTTTTTTCATACTGCTATACATTTTATAGAAATTTTAAAATTGCATAGACAGTATTACAAATAATGTTATAGCACTTTTAAAATTTCTAAATTTTCTCTACTCTGAAAAAGATTCAGTCTGAAGTTTATATAGTATATAGAACTTGTTAAAGCTATTGTGTGAATCTAAAGATGATTAAGTTGAATCCAAAGAGGACCTTGATGAAGGTAATTTTAAAATATCTTTAGTCAGTTTTTGTATAGCTATAGTTCTTGGTGATTGCCTTTTCATGACAAAATTATGTTTTCCCAGAAATTTCTAAATTTCAATAATAAAAAATTTATTAGGAACATTTGAAAATTGCCATATTTTATTTCTTATGTTTCTCTTATCTTGCTTACTACCATTTTCTCATAACTAAATGCATCAAATATTTGCCTATTTCATTGGTTTTTATCCAATCAATTATTCTTAGATTTCTTTCTCAATTCTGAAAATTTAATTTTTAAAGTATTGCTGTGTTTTATCAAATCTATAATTCAATGGATAGTAAGATACATCAACTTCCATACCCTAAAGAAAGAAAACAAAACACTGCCAAATAAACTATGATGAGGTGCTAATTTATCATGTTTTTAAAACATTTATCACTATTTCATGTACATCAAAGAGGAAATATAAGCAGAATACATGAGTTAGTTATTACTCTTCACAATCAGAATCTAATTCTTCTAAATTTCCTATTATTTCAGTTATTTGCATATATGTTTTCCACCCTATATTGTGTTCTGTGCCACCAAGAATATTACTTGAAGACTTTTGTTTAGTATTTCCTATACTGTGTAGCATCTAGCATTAAATTATCTCAGTTTTTGTTTACCTTAGAATGTCTTTTTAAGTTATTTTTGAAGGGTTTTTTTTGAATATTGAATTCTAAATTTATATTTTTTCTTTTAGCTTTTAAACGTGTTATTCATCATCTAGTTTTCACAGCTTTTGTTGGGAAAATAGACAACATTCATGTTCTTGTTTCCCTAAAAGTAATGAGTCTTTTTTCTCTGATTGCTCTTAAGAATGTTATTTTTATTTTGCTCTCATGTAATTAGATTGTGATGTGCCTACTTCTATTTTCCTTTAATATCTTTGCTGACGATCACTGAGATACTTGAATCTGGTGTTTTTCTCTTTTTTATTTCTTTCTTCAGATTTTTAAAATTCTAAGCCATTGGTTTTTTTCACATATTGCCTTTGTCCTAATTCTCTCATACTCCCTTTGTGGGGCTCCTACTAAATGTGTGTTAGAGCTTCTGTACATGTCTCATGTTCCTCTTATGCTGATCCTTGTGGTCCTGCCTTCCCCACTCCCATGCTTCAGTTTGGTCTGGGTTAACTTTTCTTCAGTTTACTAATCCCATTTTCTAGGTCCAATCTTCTGTTAATCATGTACATTGAGTTCCTAACTTCATTTACTGTATTTTTCAGTTCTAAAATGTCCATCCTATAATTTATAGGCTCAGAGTCTCTATGGAAATACTTTATATTTTCATACATTTCATTCATTTATTACTAATTTTCATTGAAGTATTAATCACAGCTATTTTGAAGTCCTTGTCTAGTCACTCCGTTATCTGGTAGAATTTCTGGATCTATGTCTGTTGGTTATGTTAGTTCTTATTCACCTCTTCCTGCTCCTTTACAAGCGTATTTAATTTTTACTGTGTAAACATTGTGGATTGTATATTTTAGAGGACCTGGATTATCTTTACTTTCTTTTAAGGATTTTGAATTTTTTTTCTGACAGTGAATTAAATCATTGGAAGATTATTTTGACTCTGTCAAGGCTTGGTTTAGGTTCCCTTTGTAATGTTTAAAACATGCATTTATTTTTCTCTTTCCTTTTTATTCTATGATCAAATAAAGCTCTCTCATGGCTTGGTGTTTACTAGGAAATAGTGTATATGTATATGTAACCTTTGAATTACATTCTGTTTAGTTATATACTTTGTTTTTATTTAGCTGGCTGAATCCACCTTCATAGCTATAGATGGATGCAAGGTTAACACATATGGTTCACAGAACAATTGTCGATCTCTTGCTGGCTTTCATTTAATATGACTTAACAGGCCTGAGATATTATCTTTTAATCCCTACTTTTTGGCTTTTTGAGACCTTGAACAAATGAAGTATGTGACAAAAATACTGCAATGCCCACTATGCATTGATATTAGAATCCTTTTGTATGACACCGCCACTTATAAAAGTTTACCTGTTTTGACCTCAACTCCTAGAATTCAGTCCACTATCTCTAGTTTCCTCCATTTTCACTTAGTACTTTCTGAGATGTGAAATCTCACACTAGATGTAGAAAGAGCTCCTGATCTGAATTTTGTTAGACAACATTTTGCCTACCTAAAATAGTTGTCCCTGCAGTGAACTACTGAGTTTCATAAACTTCCATCATTCTTACAATGTTTTCACAATTTTTCCATATCAAAACACCACCTGTATCATTATTTGCCTAGTATTTTCCTTTAAGCAAACTTTAAGTCAGCTCACTTTGGAAAAAAACTGATCTCATCCTAAGTAATTACAGTCAATAATTCTAAACATAGGTTAATTGCAAGACATAATTATCAGTATTGGTATTAATTAAAAAATTTTAATATATGTTTTCATGAATATTTTAGTGAAAATTTAGAGGAGACTGAGTAATATGTGATAGTTAAAGAGCTTTGGTATTTCTAAGCTTTAATTCTTCTTTGATAATGGAGATATAAACAGTTTTTGAAAGTTTCAACCTGCAACTGGGTAGTTTGTCTCTGCTGAGCTAATTATTAAACATATCAAGAAGGAAATAGTTAACATGTACAGTATTAATAGTCTTTTTGTGGCCAATCTGGGTACATATATGAACAAATCTATAATAGTTTAGAAGGGCTCTAATACCCGGTTTATTGATATTTTAAGACTGAGGGGAGTGTTAAATAAGATAAATATGAAAATATTATTAAATTTTACATATGCAAGTACTTGTATGTTAGTTTCAGGTTAACTTACTTTCCTTACTTTATGAGTTAACTTAATTTGTAGACTGAAGAACATATAAACTCAGGGTGAACCCTTCCCCATCTCTTTAAATTGACCTGAAATAAATAACTGGAGGCCTAAGGAAAGGACAATCAGAGAAACTTTAGAAAGAGCATGTCCCCTTAAAAACCAAACAAACAAAAACCCACAGGTTTCCTTTAAAAACAGGAAAATCACACACACACACACACACACACACACACAGAAATTGAATGTCAATGTGTGTTAATTGGTTTTATACAAACTTCAAGGTCACAGTGGCACTGTGCTCTCTCAGCTTTACCTACGGAAAAAAAAATTATAAGACGAACAAATAAAGGGAAATTGGTCTGGATTAAAGTGCTGGAAAGCACTTAAAGGGTTTCCTTTATTTTGCCATTTATTCATTCACAATGGCTTTAGTATTTAAATGTGTTCCCTTTTATTGCTGAATCCATTGAGGCAGTGAACTATATCTTTGTGGGGCTGCTAGTGTAGTATAAATGCAGGATCTCCATCTTGGGAACCATACTTTAACCACCACATAGACATCACCTAGCTGACAGTATTTTGCCACCATGCAAGTGTTGGAATGATATATTTAAATTATTTTCCAGTGCCAAGAAATAACCCTCCTCTGCTGCGGGAGTTTGGTTGGGTCTGAGGAGTTGGGAATAAACACTTTGAATAAAGAAAGAAAATATAATCACTTGAGGCACTTTGGTGCCCAACACATTCACTCTCGTGACCTTGCTGTTCAATGGAAGTAACACATTTACAAGCTCTTCATAATTCCAGTTATTTTTTTCTTGAAATTGTGTCAACAGACGCTAAACCCAAAGAATAGTTGTTTTTTATTCATGTGTTTCAAGACTACAACTACAAAAGGAAAAGCACAGTGATTATGGTGAATAAAAATAATGATAATGGAAAACCTAGGAAGCTCAGAACGTGTGTGGATTAGGTTAAAGCTCTGACTCCGCTGGAGAGTGAAGGCTAGGTCATCCTGCTGAGATCAGTTTTACTCTCCTACATGGCTCCTGGCCTTGGAGGCTTTTGTGTTTTTGAAAAGAGTTGAGTTTTACTTTATTCATTCATTCATTGTTATAATTTACTTGGTGTTTCAGACTGCTATCTTTTAGACTTGCTTAATACTTGATGTTGATCCATGATATGTTCCCAGCTTGTTTAAGTAAAGGATAGTTGTTGTTTAAGGCCTGAAAAAATGCAAGCATTTGATTGGAATTTTATGTAGTCTTCTCTACATTTCCGGTTCTCTTACAATGTTATCATTGTGACCAATGCAGTTTTAACCAGGTTCTTCAGGATCTGTATATGGGCAGGTAGTTTGATCTTAAATCCTTTGTAATAAAATGTACTAGCCTGCAATTAAATGGTTGCCTCAACAGAAGGTGAGTGGGATACTTTGATCTTTAGTGACTCAAAATTCCAAATTTGCTTGTGTATTACTGTATTTATGACTAACGTCTCATGTGAGAACCAAGCTTGATATAACTTCAGTAGGGGGAAAGATCACAAATGTGAACCCAATACAGAGAATAAATAGAAGTGCTCTTTATGTAGTTGCAGAACTATTACTATATTGACACATTAACAGAGTCTGCAGTGTCATTAGTCTGTGTAATAGGTATCCAAACAACAGCTCAAGTTCAAAGGATGCTACAGTAAAAGTGCTAAAAATGCTGATAAACATTTAGAACATACAGTGTATATATATATAGTCTAAAGAATATGGACTCTGCCACACAAAAGCATTTTTTTTTACAATTTTAATATTTTCTTTTTTTATATAATTTATTTTAGTATCATTAATCTACAATTACATGTGCAATATTATGGTTATTAAACTACCCCCTTCATCAAGTCCCCCCACCAACCCCATTACAGTTACTGTCCATCAGCATAGTGAGATGCTATAGAATCATTACTTGTCTTCTCTGAGTTGTACAGCCCTCCCCATGCCCACCCAAAATTACATCTGCTAATCGTACTGCCCCTTTTTCCCCTTGTCCCTCCCTTCCCACCCATCCTCCTCAGTTGCTTTCCCTTTGGTAACTATTAGTCCGTTCTTGGGTTCTATAAGTTTGCTGCTGTTTTGTTCCTTCAATTTTTTTCTTTGTTCTTATACTCCACATATGAGTGAGATCATTTGATATTTGTCTATTTCTGCTTGGCTTATTTAACTAAGCATAATACCCTCTAGCTCCATCCATGTTGTTGCAAATGGTAGGATTTGTTTTCTTCTTGCGGCTGAATAATATTCCATTATGTATATGTACCACCTCTTCTTTATCCATTCATCTACTAATGGACACTTAGGTTGCTTCCACTTCTTGGCTATTGTAAATAGTGCTGCGATAAACATAGGGGTGCATATGTCTTTTTCAAACTGGGCTGCTGCATTCTTAGGGTAAATTCCTAGGAGTAGAATTTCTGGGTCAAATGGAATTTCTATTTTGAGTTTTTTGAGGAACCTCCATACTGCTTTCCACAATGGTTGAACTAATCTGCATTCCCACCAGCAATGTAGGAGGGTTCCCTTTTCTCCACATCCTCAACAACATTTGTTGTTGTTTGTGTTTTGGATGTTGGCCATCCTCACTGGTGTGAGGTGATATCTCATTGTGGTTTTAATTTGCATTTCTCTGATGATTAGTGATGTGGAGCATCTTTTCATGTGCCTGTTGGCCATCTGAATTTCTTCTTTGGAGAAGTGTCTATTCATGTCCTCTGCCCATTTCTTAATTGGATTATTTGCTTTTGTTTTTTGAGCTGCGTGAGTTCTTTATATATTTTGGATGTCAAACCTTTATCGGATACGTCATTTATTAATATATTCTCCCATACTGTAGGATGTCTTTTTGTTCTACTGATGGTGTCCTTTGCTGTACAGAAGCTTTTCAGCTTGAAATAGTCCCACCTGTTCATTTTTGCTTTTGTTTCCCTTGCCCAGGAAGATATGTTCATGAAGAAGTCACTCATGTTTATGTCCAAGATATTTTTGCCTATGTTTTTTTCTAAGAGTTTTATGGTTTCATGACTTACATTCAGGTCTTTGATCCATTTTGAGTTGACTTTTGTGTATGGGGTTAGACAGTAGTCCAGTTTCATTCTCTTACATGTAGCTGTCCAGTTTTGCCAACACCAGCTACTGAAGAGGTGGTCTTCTCCCCTTTGTATATCTAAGGCTCCTTTATCATATATTAATTGACTGTATATGTTTGGGTTAATGTTTGGATTTTCTATTCTGTTCCACTTGTCTGTGGGTCTGTTTTTGTGCCAATACTACTAAATTGTCTTGATTACTGTGGCTTTGTAGTAGAGCTTGAAGTCAGGGAGCATAATTCACCCTATTTTATGCCTCCTTCTCAGGATTGCTTTGGCTATTTGGGGTCTTTTGTGGTTCCATATGAATTTTAGAATTATTTGTTCCAGTTCATTGAAGAAAGCTGTTGGTAGCTTGATAGGGATTGCGTTGAATCTGTAGATTGCTTTAGGTAGTATAGCCATTTGACAATATTTATTCTTCCTAGCCAAGAGCATGGGATGAATTTCCATTTGTTAGTGTCCTCTTTAATTTCTCTTAGAAGTGTCTTATAGTTTTCAGAGTATAGGTCTTTCACTTCCTTCGTTAGGTTTATTCCTAGGTATTTTATTCTTTTTGATGCAATTGTGAATGGAATTGTTTTTCTGATTTCTCTTTCTGTTAGTTCATCGTTAGTGTATAGGAAAGCAACAGATTTCTGTGTGTTAATTTTGTATCCTGCAACTTTGCTGAATTCAGATATTAGTTCTAGTAGTTTTGGAGTGGAGTCTTTAGGGTTTTTTATGTACAATATCATGTCATCTGCAAATAGTGACAATTTTACTTCTTCTTTACCAATCTGGATGCCTTGTATGTCTTTGTTTTGTCTGATTGTTGTGGCTAGGATCTCCAGTACTATGATGAATAACAGTGGAGAGAGTGGGCATCCCTGTCTTGTTCCCAATCTTAAATGAAAAGCTTTCAGCTTCTCACTGTTAAGTATGATGTTAGCTGTGGGTTTGTCATATATAGCCTTTATGATGTTGAGGTACTTGCTGTCTATACCCATTTTGTTGAGTGTTTTGATCATGAATGGATGCTGAATTTTGTCAAATGCTTTTTCAGCATCTATGGAGATGTTCATGTGGTTTTTGTTCTTCTTTTTGTTGATGTGGTGGATGATGCTGATGTGTTTTCGAATGTTGTACCATCCTTGCATCCCTGCAATGAATCCCACTTGATCATCGTGTATGATCCTCTTGATGTATTTTTGAATTGGTTTGCTAATATTTTGTTGAGTATTTTTCCATCTATGTTCATTAGGGATATTGGTCTGTAGTTTTCTTTTTTGGTGAGGTCTTTGCCAGATTTTGGTATTAGAATGATGCTGGCTTCATAGAATGAGTTTGGAAGTATTCCTTCCTCTTCTATTTTTTTGGAAAACTTTAAGGAGAATGGGTGTTATTTCTTCTCTGTATGTCTGGTAAAATTCAGAGGTGAATCCATCTGTCCTGGGGGTTTTGTTCGTAGGTAGTTTTTGGATTACTATTCAATTTCGTTGCTGGTGATTGGTCTGTTTAGTTTTTCTGTTTCTTGTTTGGTCAGTCTTGGAAGGTTGTATTTTTCTAAGAAGTTGTCCATTCCTTCTAGGTTTTCCAGCTTGTTAGCATATAGATTCTCATAATATTCTCTTATAATTCTTTGTATTTTTTGGGGTCCGTCATGATTTTTCCTTTCTCATTTCTGATTCTGTTTATGTGTGCAGATTCTCTTTTTCTCTTAATGAGTCTGGCTAGGGGTTTATCTATTTTGTTTATTTTTCAAAGAACCAGCTCTTGGTTTCATTGGTTTTTTTCTATTGTTTTATTCTTCTCAATTTTATTTATTTATTCTCTGATCTTTATTATGTCCCTCCTTCTGGTGACTTTGGGCCTCATTTGTTCTTCTTTTTCCAATTTCAGTAATTGTGTCTTTAGACTATTCATTGGGAATGTTCTTCCTTCTTTAAATAGGCCTGGATTGCAATATACTTACCTCTTAGAACTGCCTTTTCTGTGTCCCATAAAAGTTGTGGCTTTGTGCTGTTGTTGTCATTAGTCTCCATCAAATTCTTTGATTTCTGTTTTGATTTGGTCATTAACCCATTGATTAATTAGGAGAATGTTGTTAAGTCTCCGTGTATTTGTGAGCCTTTTTGTTTTCTTTCGACAATTTATTTCTAGTTTTATAGTTTTGTAATCTGAGAAATTTGTTGGTAGAATTTCAATATTTTTGAATTACTGAGGTTCTTTTTGTGGCCTAGTATGTGGTCTATTCTGGAAAACGTTCCATGTGCACTTGAGAAGAATGTGTATCCTGTTGCTTTTGGGTGTAGAGTTCTGTAGATGTCTGTTAGGTCCATCCTTTCTAGTGTGTTGTTCAGTGCCTCTGTGTCTTTACTTATTTTCTGTGCGGTTGGTCTGTCCTTTGGAGTGAGTGGTGTGTCGAAGTCTCCTGAAATGACTGCATTGCTTTCTATTTCTTTCTTTAATTCTGTTAGTATTTGTTTCACATATGCTGGTGCTCCTGTGTTGGGTGCATATATATTTTAAATGGTTATATCCTCTTGTTGGACTGACCCCTTTATCATTATGTAATATCCTTCTTTATCTCATGCTACTTTCTTCGTTTTGAAGTCTATTTTGTCTGATACAAGTACTGCAACACCGGCTTTTTTCTCCTTGTTGTTTGCATGAAATATCTTTTTCCATCCCTTCACGTTTAGTCTGTGTATATCTTTGGGTTTGAGGTGAGTCTCCTGTAAGGAACATGTAGATGGGTCTTGCTTTTTTATCCATTCAGTAACTCTGTGTGTTTTGATTGGTTCATTCAGTCCATTTACATTTAAGGTGTTTATTGACAGATATGTACTTATTGCCATTGCTGGCTTTAGATTCGTGGTTACCAAAGGTTCAAGGGTAGCTTCTCTACTATCTAACAGTCTAACTTAACTTTTTTGTTAACTTACTATAAACACAGTCTGATGATTCTTTATTTCTCTCCCTTCTTATTCTTCCTCCTCCATTCTTTATATACTAGGTGTTTTATTCTTTGCCTGTAGTTAGTATTGGGATGATCTGCTTTCTTTGCTATGATTTTATTTTCTCTGGTGACCACTTTTTAGCCTTAGGAGTGCTTCCCTCTAGAGCAGTCCCTTTAAGATATCCTGAAGAGGTGGTTTATGGGAGGCAAATTCCCTCAGTTTTCACTTGTGTGGAAATTGTTTAATCCCTCCCTCAGATTTAAATGATAATCATGCTGGATACAATATTCTTGGTTCAAGGCCCTTCTGTTTCGTTATGTTAAATATATCATGCCATTCTCTTCTGGCCTGTAAGGTTTCTGTTGAGAAGTCTGATGATAATCTGATGAATTTTCCTTTGTAGGTGATATTTCTTCTCTCTCTAGCTGCTTTTAATACTCTGTCCTTATCTTTCATCTTCGCCATTTTAATTATTATGTGTCTTGGTGTTGTCTTCCTTGGGTCCCTTGTGTTGGGAGATCTGTGGGCTTCCATGGTCTGAGAGACTATTTCCTTCCCCAGCTAGGGGAAGTTTTCAGCAATTATTTCTTCAAAGACACTTTCTATCCCTTTTTCTCTTCCTTCTTCTTCTGGTATTCATATAATGCAAATATTGTTCCATTTGGATTGGTCACCCAGTTTTCCTAATATTCTTTCATTTCCAGAGATCCTCTCTCTGCCTCAGCTTCTCTGTATTCCTGTTGTCTGATTTGTATTCCATTAACAGTCTCTTGCATCTCGTCCAGTCTGCTGCTAAGCCCGTCGATCGCTTGTCTCATCTCTGCATTGTCTTTCCTCACTTCCCTCACTTTCTCTCTTAGCTCTTTCATATTTCTCTGTAGATTCATCAGTAAGGTATGACTTTTATTCTTAATTCTTTTTCAGGAAGACTGTGCATGTGCATCCCTTCAGACTCCCTCTCTGGGGTAGTCTGGTTTGGGGTTTTCTGGGTAAGTTTTGTTTGTACCATATTTCTCTGTCTTTTCATGGCAATAGAAGTGGTCAGAAAAAGAAAAAAGAAGTAAGGGAAAATCGAGAAAAAACAAACAAAAAAACGCCTGCCAGGTGTAGTTTCTGTTAGGATCCTGTAGGTGACGCTGCTGCTTCACTATTTTGCTGGCACGCCGCTCTGCCGGGCCCTTTGTGACTCTGGCCAAGTGGTGGGGGAATGCGAGGTTGCTGATCTGTGGGAAGTCTCCGTGCGACTGCTTTTCCCAGCCACAGTCCAAGGGGACCGAAATTCCCCAGGACTCCCAGCCTGCTTGGCTGAGTGCGCTGGGATGATCCTGCTCCTCCATTGGGCCCCTGTCTTTTAAGACCCCCTTTTCTTTTTTCCCGGGGAACCGACTGGGTGGACCTGCCATCTTGGAATCTGCACCTCTGTCTCTCCAATCTCCGATGGACTGCATGAAGTGTATCAGTGCTCCCTTTGCAGATCACCAGGACTGGTTATTTGGAGGACCTGTGAATCCTCTCTTCCCACCAGTGCCCTGGGGTGGGGGAGTGCTCGGGTCCCACCGGGTCGCGGCTTCATATCTTACCCGCCTTGTGGGGTGCCGAGTCCTCTTAGGTGTAGCTGCAGGCTGGGTGTCATCCTGTATCTTCTGGTCTCTCTTTTAGGAATAGTTATATTTGCTCTATTTTCATAAATATATTTGGTTTTGGAAGGAGATTTCTGCCGCCCTGCTCATGCTGCCGTCTTCCCGGAAGTGAAAAGCATTTTTAATGCACCTGACTCTATTTCCTCTTTAAAATGTAAAGAGTATCTCAGAGTGGTTACTAAAGTAAGTAAAATGCAGAGAATAGCGCAGTTCCTGGTATATAATAGATACTGGACAACTTAATTTTCCAATATCTATTATATAAACTAGAGACATGTATTTTAAGTTAAGAATCCCTTTAAATCAGTTTTATGGTAGGAATTTCACAATATAAAAATATTTACTATACCACTGGATTCTATTTAGCATCCAACATTGATAGGTTACAAACCTAACTCTTATCAGCTTTATTATTAGCCAACTGTTGAATTTTGGTGAGATTTTGACTTAGTTTCCAAATTTATAAATTGAAGGATTCATGTACATATTTACTAAGATTATTTTGTTTTCCATATTCTGTTGGTCAATAAAAAGCAATAGTTGGAAACCCTTCACCACTACGAACTTTTAGAAAAGAAGTTTTCTAAATAAACTAGCTTTTAGGCAAACTTCTGTCCAGACTTGGGTGATGAGGCAATCTTTGGAAATTTGTTCTAGAATACTATACGTATTCCTGATTAATATCTTCCATGATTTTGCCTGTAACTACAGCTACTACTGCAGGATAGATTTTAATATTTCAAAACTAGATAGGAGGGATAGGTTGCCAAGTGGCAATTCACTTTTGATTTTTGGCATTGAAACCATTGTTGATTATATATTATTTGTGTGCCAGAATTCAAAGCAAAAAGAACAGAAAATGTATGGGAGTTAGATAGGAGTATTTGTTTGACTCTATATCCTTGCTCCTCAAAGTATGTTCCTTGGACTTGCTGTATCAGTATCAGTATCACCGGGAGCTTGTTAATAATGCAGAATTTCAGGCTCTACTTAGACCTAAAGAATCAGAATCTACATTTTAATAAATCCACAGGAGATTCTTATGCACATTAGAGTTTGAAAAACATGGTTCTGGAATGCTTAAAACTTAAAATTATGCTTTATATGCATTATTATACTGGTACACAAATTGAAAGTAAGGAATATTAAGGGATATCATGACAATAACTGTTGTTGTAAATGACTGCTGATTTCAACTACCTTTTTAAACCTCAAGAGAAGAGCAAATGTAAATGACCTCTTTTCAGGAAAGATAACTCCTTTATAAGCTAACTGTTTTAGGAAATAAAATATTTTAAATCAGCACTTGGTATAATAAAGCTACACAGGCAACTGGTAAAATAAATTAGAGAAGTAAATGTGTCATCTTAATTTGTAATATGTAGGTGTAATGTTAGTAGTCTTTTATAAATATCTTATAAAGTAATCCTATAGAAGCATTGTTATTATCTCATATGGTGTGCCATCTTCCCAGTGAAATCTTATTTATTTTGTAGTTGTACAAGTTAAACATGGACCAGGTTATAGTGGATAAGTGTATTAGATATCCTATGCATGTAGAAATCTCTTGGAAAGACAGTATTTTTCACAGAGTACTGCTTATTTTGGCAAGAAAATCTTGGTTGTAATAAGGGCTGTTGAGTACCAAAAGTCTTAATGGAAATACCCAGTAACCTTATAAATATGAGCAATTAATTCAGTAATTTATTCAGTAATAGTACAGCTTATAAATGTCAGGCATATACTAAGTCCTGGGGAGAGAGTGGTGAACAAAAGTGACTTAATCCTTTGCCCTTCCAATATTTTCAGTCTTTTTATTGGGGGAGATAGACATTAATCATTTAATCACAAAAATGAATTTATAATTAAAGCTGCAATGAACATTTGTAGGTGTTGTGAGTCTGGGAAGGCTTCCTGCAGAAGAAGCATTGGAATTGAGATTGTAAAGGTGAATAGAAAATAACCAGGATAAGATGACAAGGAGTGGGGAATGGGAAGAGAATTCTGAGTTGAGAGATCAGTGAACAGAGCCCTGTTTGGGAGAGGGAGGGAATGGCATGTTTAAGAATTGGGAAAGCCTTAAAGGTTGGAACACAGTAAGGAGGTGGCCTGAGATGAAGCTGGAGAGGTGGTCAGGCAGAGTCCAAATCCATGCCTTAGGATTTAAGACATTGGAAGCTTTAGGATGTAAGGATTTGGGTCCCTATTTAAAATCCTTCAAAAGGGAACCATTGGTTTATTTTAAAGAAGGGGATGTGACATGAAGAATTTTTATTATTTATTCATTTTAAAAATCACACTGACTGTGGAGTGGACAATGTACTTACTGGCTAGTAAAATGGGTGGGTGAAAAGTTTCAGATAGATTAGCTAGAGAATGATGACAGTAGTCCAAGCAATGGAGAATTAAGGTAGTGGTGGTTAAGATAAATGAATGGATTCCAACAATATAAATGAAAGGCCTTGATCAGCTGTTGTAGGTAGAAGGAAGAACTGGAATTGTGTTTGGATTTCCAGTGTATGGGCCCTTCGAGGCTGGTGGTGAAGAATTTCAAGTTTGGGTAGGAAGGTCAGGAGTTTGGTTTTGGACATAAAAATAATGTTCTTTAGTTCAAATTTTATTACAACAAAATTATTTGATTAATATGACCAATCTTATTACCTAAGATGAGAATAATATACACATTATTACATGTTAATTATGGTATATCACAAAATATATAAACTTTTCAGTAGTCACTTGATATTAAACTCAATTTTCTCTGCACCAAGGTTGCAAAGAAATAAACTTACATTCTGTATGTGATTTTGCCTCCTCTTCCTGCCTGATAGTTCTCTTTGTGCCTCATACTGCTCTTGTCCTATAATCCTTTGCTGGGATAGTGCTTTTCTGTACATGGCTTCTTTTCAGTTTTATTTAATCTTATAATCTAATAATTTATTTTATTTAATCAGCTAATCTAATGATTTAAGGTACATTAGCAGACTAGGAGCAATATAACATAGCAGTAAAAGGAGTCAGACAAACCTTTGTCCTAAGCCTATCTTTACCACATACTAGCTTAGTGTTCATAAGAACAGTGTTCTCCTTTGAACTTAGTTTGCTTAGGCCAAATCAGACAGTAATTATTTACTAGGGTCATTGAGAGGACTCGATAAAATAACCTCTATAGATCCAGTGCTTGGTACATTGTAAGTTATTAGCATTTGCTATTATTGTTGTTATATTATTGGAATTATTTATCCTTGCTTCTCTTCTACGTACACTGCAAAATATTGGCTATGGCTTTACTTGTTAATTCAGACATATTAATTTTGTGTGTCAGCTCTCTTTTTCATTGGGTGTTTCCAGCCTGTGGGGTTTAAAGGGCATTTTTTTTGTTTTGGACACCCTCTAATTAGAGACACCCTCTAATTGAGGCACAGTGCTTATAAAGGGTCACCAGGAATGACCTGTAGTGTCTGTGCATCAATTTTAATCTTCTTCCTTCACTTCTCCAGCAGCAAGTGCTACCAAGCTAACATTCAGTATCCTGCCTCTACCAGAGCACTGAGTACTTAACTATGTAGAGACTTTAATACTGATAGGTAATAGCTCTTACCCTGCTGCCCTTAGCCCATAAGTGTCACCTATCCATGCTGAAGTGCTGGTGTTCATACCCTCCTGCTTGTCAAATATTTTGAATAGCACCACCTCCAGCCCTACCCCACATTACTGTTTAACTGCTTCATGCACAATATTTACCTATATCAACACAGCAGATACTCCACTTAACTACAGTAGCAAAAACCCTCAAGAATTAGTATCATCTGTTCTTCCACGTCATTATAAAAATTAAAGTATTGGTTAAATTGGTTGTATATTTACATTGATTTGGCAGATGTAATAATAGTACATTTTCATGAATTTAAATGCCATTAATCTATAAATCTTGACTTCAGTTTCTCTTCATAAAAACAAACAAAGGTTGAGTAAGATGTTTTATTTATAACATGGTAGAAGAAAAAATATTTTTTCACATACTTGTAACACTTGTAACAAGTAACACACTTGTTATTTATAAAGTATCTTACTGAATAAAAAATGTGTTTATTACGTTATTCTTACCTGTTTAATAAAGTGCCTAAAAAAATCCTTTAAATCATAGCCCGGTTTCAACAGTAACTATCTGCAGTTATCCTGGGTCCACAAATGTCCATATCTTTAAAATAGTGTGTAATCTAGATTCACACTAAATTGGCTGACTGTTCCCTACAATTGGTGCAAGAGAGTCAAGTTTGTGTGTGTGTGTGTGAGTGTGTGTGTGTGTGTGTGTGTGTGTGTGTGTGTGTGTATACCTCCCAGGTAAATTATTTGAGCTTGTTCTTTTAGTGCTTGCTAGTGTGTTTCTTTTGATCAATACTTGTGTTTCTCTGTATTTTCTGTTAACCTGTAATGTTCTTGCTGCATAATGTTAAATCTGTATTTTATGACCCATGATTTTTAGCTCTGTTTCCCTGAGGTTGATGGAAGGAGGAGTTAATATCCTCAGTTTTCTAACAGCAGACATCAAAAAGGATCACACCTGTCTCTTACATTGATGGTTCTCTAAGCCATACTGCAGAAAATATTACAGGCAACAGATAGCCTCATTTTCAATTTAGACGCCCATTATTTGATGTTTACAGGCCATTCCTAATTCAGAGTCCAGAATTTATGGGTTGTTCTGGTGATTCTCATCACAGCAATCTCCTACCGCTGAGCTGTGCTTTATTGGGAGCTTTGCACTGTTTTATCTGTCTTCCCTGACATGTGGAACTGATACAGAGCACCACGTCCAAATCACCCCAGATCAGGGAGGCTTGGTTTATGACTCCCCAGATGTCCGTCTTTTCTGCTGGGTAGAACAGTTTCCATAGTCTCAGAGACTGACCACCGCGGAAGAGAGCAGTGGTCATTAAGCAAATAAAAACCTAACATTTAAGACTCTGAACCTCTCTGAACCCAAACTAGATGGTATCGTTTCTTAAGTTAAATGTATGGGGTTTTGCCTAGTAACAAATAATAAAGAAGCAGAGGTGTTGCCTGGTTTGCC